>JARWLC010000015.1:95840547-96120647 GCA_033318265.1 Phyllotis vaccarum | reverse complement strand
ACCCTAACCCTAACCCTAACCTAACCCTAACCCTAACCCTAACCCTAACCCTAACCCTAACCCTAACCCTAACCCTAACCCTAACCCTAACCCTAACCCTAACCCTAACCCTAACCCTAACCCTAACCCTAACCCTAACCCTAACCCTAACCCTAACCCTAACCCTAACCCTAACCCTAACCCTAACCCTAACCCTAACCCTAACCCTAACCCTAACCCTAACCCTAACCCTAACCCTAACCCTAACCCTAACCCTAACCCTAACCCTAACCCTAACCCTAACCCTAACCCTAACCCTAACCCTAACCCTAACCCTAACCCTAACCCTAACCCTAACCCTAACCCTAACCCTAACCCTAACCCTAACCCTAACCCTAACCCTAACCCTAACCCTAACCCTAACCCTAACCCTAACCCTAACCCTAACCCTAACCCTAACCCTAACCCTAACCCTAACCCTAACCCTAACCCTAACCCTAACCCTAACCCTAACCCTAACCCTAACCCTAACCCTAACCCTAACCCTAACCCTAACCCTAACCCTAACCCTAACCCTAACCCTAACCCTAACCCTAACCCTAACCCTAACCCTAACCCTAACCCTAACCCTAACCCTAACCCTAACCCTAACCCTAACCCTAACCCTAACCCTAACCCTAACCCTAACCCTAACCCTAACCCTAACCCTAACCCTAACCCTAACCCTAACCCTAACCCTAACCCTAACCCTAACCCTAACCCTAACCCTAACCCTAACCCTAACCCTAACCCTAACCCTAACCCTAACCCTAACCCTAACCCTAACCCTAACCCTAACCCTAACCCTAACCCTAACCCTAACCCTAACCCTAACCCTAACCCTAACCCTAACCCTAACCCTAACCCTAACCCTAACCCTAACCCTAACCCTAACCCTAACCCTAACCCTAACCCTAACCCTAACCCTAACCCTAACCCTAACCCTAACCCTAACCCTAACCCTAACCCTAACCCTAACCCTAACCCTAACCCTAACCCTAACCCTAACCCTAACCCTAACCCTAACCCTAACCCTAACCCTAACCCTAACCCTAACCCTAACCCTAACCCTAACCCTAACCCTAACCCTAACCCTAACCCTAACCCTAACCCTAACCCTAACCCTAACCCTAACCCTAACCCTAACCCTAACCCTAACCCTAACCCTAACCCTAACCCTAACCCTAACCCTAACCCTAACCCTAACCCTAACCCTAACCCTAACCCTAACCCTAACCCTAACCCTAACCCTAACCCTAACCCTAACCCTAACCCTAACCCTAACCCTAACCCTAACCCTAACCCTAACCCTAACCCTAACCCTAACCCTAACCCTAACCCTAACCCTAACCCTAACCCTAACCCTAACCCTAACCCTAACCCTAACCCTAACCCTAACCCTAACCCTAACCCTAACCCTAACCCTAACCCTAACCCTAACCCTAACCCTAACCCTAACCCTAACCCTAACCCTAACCCTAACCCTAACCCTAACCCTAACCCTAACCCTAACCCTAACCCTAACCCTAACCCTAACCCTAACCCTAACCCTAACCCTAACCCTAACCCTAACCCTAACCCTAACCCTAACCCTAACCCTAACCCTAACCCTAACCCTAACCCTAACCCTAACCCTAACCCTAACCCTAACCCTAACCCTAACCCTAACCCTAACCCTAACCCTAACCCTAACCCTAACCCTAACCCTAACCCTAACCCTAACCCTAACCCTAACCCTAACCCTAACCCTAACCCTAACCCTAACCCTAACCCTAACCCTAACCCTAACCCTAACCCTAACCCTAACCCTAACCCTAACCCTAACCCTAACCCTAACCCTAACCCTAACCCTAACCCTAACCCTAACCCTAACCCTAACCCTAACCCTAACCCTAACCCTAACCCTAACCCTAACCCTAACCCTAACCCTAACCCTAACCCTAACCCTAACCCTAACCCTAACCCTAACCCTAACCCTAACCCTAACCCTAACCCTAACCCTAACCCTAACCCTAACCCTAACCCTAACCCTAACCCTAACCCTAACCCTAACCCTAACCCTAACCCTAACCCTAACCCTAACCCTAACCCTAACCCTAACCCTAACCCTAACCCTAACCCTAACCCTAACCCTAACCCTAACCCTAACCCTAACCCTAACCCTAACCCTAACCCTAACCCTAACCCTAACCCTAACCCTAACCCTAACCCTAACCCTAACCCTAACCCTAACCCTAACCCTAACCCTAACCCTAACCCTAACCCTAACCCTAACCCTAACCCTAACCCTAACCCTAACCCTAACCCTAACCCTAACCCTAACCCTAACCCTAACCCTAACCCTAACCCTAACCCTAACCCTAACCCTAACCCTAACCCTAACCCTAACCCTAACCCTAACCCTAACCCTAACCCTAACCCTAACCCTAACCCTAACCCTAACCCTAACCCTAACCCTAACCCTAACCCTAACCCTAACCCTAACCCTAACCCTAACCCTAACCCTAACCCTAACCCTAACCCTAACCCTAACCCTAACCCTAACCCTAACCCTAACCCTAACCCTAACCCTAACCCTAACCCTAACCCTAACCCTAACCCTAACCCTAACCCTAACCCTAACCCTAACCCTAACCCTAACCCTAACCCTAACCCTAACCCTAACCCTAACCCTAACCCTAACCCTAACCCTAACCCTAACCCTAACCCTAACCCTAACCCTAACCCTAACCCTAACCCTAACCCTAACCCTAACCCTAACCCTAACCCTAACCCTAACCCTAACCCTAACCCTAACCCTAACCCTAACCCTAACCCTAACCCTAACCCTAACCCTAACCCTAACCCTAACCCTAACCCTAACCCTAACCCTAACCCTAACCCTAACCCTAACCCTAACCCTAACCCTAACCCTAACCCTAACCCTAACCCTAACCCTAACCCTAACCCTAACCCTAACCCTAACCCTAACCCTAACCCTAACCCTAACCCTAACCCTAACCCTAACCCTAACCCTAACCCTAACCCTAACCCTAACCCTAACCCTAACCCTAACCCTAACCCTAACCCTAACCCTAACCCTAACCCTAACCCTAACCCTAACCCTAACCCTAACCCTAACCCTAACCCTAACCCTAACCCTAACCCTAACCCTAACCCTAACCCTAACCCTAACCCTAACCCTAACCCTAACCCTAACCCTAACCCTAACCCTAACCCTAACCCTAACCCTAACCCTAACCCTAACCCTAACCCTAACCCTAACCCTAACCCTAACCCTAACCCTAACCCTAACCCTAACCCTAACCCTAACCCTAACCCTAACCCTAACCCTAACCCTAACCCTAACCCTAACCCTAACCCTAACCCTAACCCTAACCCTAACCCTAACCCTAACCCTAACCCTAACCCTAACCCTAACCCTAACCCTAACCCTAACCCTAACCCTAACCCTAACCCTAACCCTAACCCTAACCCTAACCCTAACCCTAACCCTAACCCTAACCCTAACCCTAACCCTAACCCTAACCCTAACCCTAACCCTAACCCTAACCCTAACCCTAACCCTAACCCTAACCCTAACCCTAACCCTAACCCTAACCCTAACCCTAACCCTAACCCTAACCCTAACCCTAACCCTAACCCTAACCCTAACCCTAACCCTAACCCTAACCCTAACCCTAACCCTAACCCTAACCCTAACCCTAACCCTAACCCTAACCCTAACCCTAACCCTAACCCTAACCCTAACCCTAACCCTAACCCTAACCCTAACCCTAACCCTAACCCTAACCCTAACCCTAACCCTAACCCTAACCCTAACCCTAACCCTAACCCTAACCCTAACCCTAACCCTAACCCTAACCCTAACCCTAACCCTAACCCTAACCCTAACCCTAACCCTAACCCTAACCCTAACCCTAACCCTAACCCTAACCCTAACCCTAACCCTAACCCTAACCCTAACCCTAACCCTAACCCTAACCCTAACCCTAACCCTAACCCTAACCCTAACCCTAACCCTAACCCTAACCCTAACCCTAACCCTAACCCTAACCCTAACCCTAACCCTAACCCTAACCCTAACCCTAACCCTAACCCTAACCCTAACCCTAACCCTAACCCTAACCCTAACCCTAACCCTAACCCTAACCCTAACCCTAACCCTAACCCTAACCCTAACCCTAACCCTAACCCTAACCCTAACCCTAACCCTAACCCTAACCCTAACCCTAACCCTAACCCTAACCCTAACCCTAACCCTAACCCTAACCCTAACCCTAACCCTAACCCTAACCCTAACCCTAACCCTAACCCTAACCCTAACCCTAACCCTAACCCTAACCCTAACCCTAACCCTAACCCTAACCCTAACCCTAACCCTAACCCTAACCCTAACCCTAACCCTAACCCTAACCCTAACCCTAACCCTAACCCTAACCCTAACCCTAACCCTAACCCTAACCCTAACCCTAACCCTAACCCTAACCCTAACCCTAACCCTAACCCTAACCCTAACCCTAACCCTAACCCTAACCCTAACCCTAACCCTAACCCTAACCCTAACCCTAACCCTAACCCTAACCCTAACCCTAACCCTAACCCTAACCCTAACCCTAACCCTAACCCTAACCCTAACCCTAACCCTAACCCTAACCCTAACCCTAACCCTAACCCTAACCCTAACCCTAACCCTAACCCTAACCCTAACCCTAACCCTAACCCTAACCCTAACCCTAACCCTAACCCTAACCCTAACCCTAACCCTAACCCTAACCCTAACCCTAACCCTAACCCTAACCCTAACCCTAACCCTAACCCTAACCCTAACCCTAACCCTAACCCTAACCCTAACCCTAACCCTAACCCTAACCCTAACCCTAACCCTAACCCTAACCCTAACCCTAACCCTAACCCTAACCCTAACCCTAACCCTAACCCTAACCCTAACCCTAACCCTAACCCTAACCCTAACCCTAACCCTAACCCTAACCCTAACCCTAACCCTAACCCTAACCCTAACCCTAACCCTAACCCTAACCCTAACCCTAACCCTAACCCTAACCCTAACCCTAACCCTAACCCTAACCCTAACCCTAACCCTAACCCTAACCCTAACCCTAACCCTAACCCTAACCCTAACCCTAACCCTAACCCTAACCCTAACCCTAACCCTAACCCTAACCCTAACCCTAACCCTAACCCTAACCCTAACCCTAACCCTAACCCTAACCCTAACCCTAACCCTAACCCTAACCCTAACCCTAACCCTAACCCTAACCCTAACCCTAACCCTAACCCTAACCCTAACCCTAACCCTAACCCTAACCCTAACCCTAACCCTAACCCTAACCCTAACCCTAACCCTAACCCTAACCCTAACCCTAACCCTAACCCTAACCCTAACCCTAACCCTAACCCTAACCCTAACCCTAACCCTAACCCTAACCCTAACCCTAACCCTAACCCTAACCCTAACCCTAACCCTAACCCTAACCCTAACCCTAACCCTAACCCTAACCCTAACCCTAACCCTAACCCTAACCCTAACCCTAACCCTAACCCTAACCCTAACCCTAACCCTAACCCTAACCCTAACCCTAACCCTAACCCTAACCCTAACCCTAACCCTAACCCTAACCCTAACCCTAACCCTAACCCTAACCCTAACCCTAACCCTAACCCTAACCCTAACCCTAACCCTAACCCTAACCCTAACCCTAACCCTAACCCTAACCCTAACCCTAACCCTAACCCTAACCCTAACCCTAACCCTAACCCTAACCCTAACCCTAACCCTAACCCTAACCCTAACCCTAACCCTAACCCTAACCCTAACCCTAACCCTAACCCTAACCCTAACCCTAACCCTAACCCTAACCCTAACCCTAACCCTAACCCTAACCCTAACCCTAACCCTAACCCTAACCCTAACCCTAACCCTAACCCTAACCCTAACCCTAACCCTAACCCTAACCCTAACCCTAACCCTAACCCTAACCCTAACCCTAACCCTAACCCTAACCCTAACCCTAACCCTAACCCTAACCCTAACCCTAACCCTAACCCTAACCCTAACCCTAACCCTAACCCTAACCCTAACCCTAACCCTAACCCTAACCCTAACCCTAACCCTAACCCTAACCCTAACCCTAACCCTAACCCTAACCCTAACCCTAACCCTAACCCTAACCCTAACCCTAACCCTAACCCTAACCCTAACCCTAACCCTAACCCTAACCCTAACCCTAACCCTAACCCTAACCCTAACCCTAACCCTAACCCTAACCCTAACCCTAACCCTAACCCTAACCCTAACCCTAACCCTAACCCTAACCCTAACCCTAACCCTAACCCTAACCCTAACCCTAACCCTAACCCTAACCCTAACCCTAACCCTAACCCTAACCCTAACCCTAACCCTAACCCTAACCCTAACCCTAACCCTAACCCTAACCCTAACCCTAACCCTAACCCTAACCCTAACCCTAACCCTAACCCTAACCCTAACCCTAACCCTAACCCTAACCCTAACCCTAACCCTAACCCTAACCCTAACCCTAACCCTAACCCTAACCCTAACCCTAACCCTAACCCTAACCCTAACCCTAACCCTAACCCTAACCCTAACCCTAACCCTAACCCTAACCCTAACCCTAACCCTAACCCTAACCCTAACCCTAACCCTAACCCTAACCCTAACCCTAACCCTAACCCTAACCCTAACCCTAACCCTAACCCTAACCCTAACCCTAACCCTAACCCTAACCCTAACCCTAACCCTAACCCTAACCCTAACCCTAACCCTAACCCTAACCCTAACCCTAACCCTAACCCTAACCCTAACCCTAACCCTAACCCTAACCCTAACCCTAACCCTAACCCTAACCCTAACCCTAACCCTAACCCTAACCCTAACCCTAACCCTAACCCTAACCCTAACCCTAACCCTAACCCTAACCCTAACCCTAACCCTAACCCTAACCCTAACCCTAACCCTAACCCTAACCCTAACCCTAACCCTAACCCTAACCCTAACCCTAACCCTAACCCTAACCCTAACCCTAACCCTAACCCTAACCCTAACCCTAACCCTAACCCTAACCCTCAACCCTAACCCTAACCCTAACCCTAACCCTAACCCTAACCCTAACCCTAACCCTAACCCTAACCCTAACCCTAACCCTAACCCTAACCCTAACCCTAACCCTAACCCTAACCCTAACCCTAACCCTAACCCTAACCCTAACCCTAACCCTAACCCTAACCCTAACCCTAACCCTAACCCTAACCCTAACCCTAACCCTAACCCTAACCCTAACCCTAACCCTAACCCTAACCCTAACCCTAACCCTAACCCTAACCCTAACCCTAACCCTAACCCTAACCCTAACCCTAACCCTAACCCTAACCCTAACCCTAACCCTAACCCTAACCCTAACCCTAACCCTAACCCTAACCCTAACCCTAACCCTAACCCTAACCCTAACCCTAACCCTAACCCTAACCCTAACCCTAACCCTAACCCTAACCCTAACCCTAACCCTAACCCTAACCCTAACCCTAACCCTAACCCTAACCCTAACCCTAACCCTAACCCTAACCCTAACCCTAACCCTAACCCTAACCCTAACCCTAACCCTAACCCTAACCCTAACCCTAACCCTAACCCTAACCCTAACCCTAACCCTAACCCTAACCCTAACCCTAACCCTAACCCTAACCCTAACCCTAACCCTAACCCTAACCCTAACCCTAACCCTAACCCTAACCCTAACCCTAACCCTAACCCTAACCCTAACCCTAACCCTAACCCTAACCCTAACCCTAACCCTAACCCTAACCCTAACCCTAACCCTAACCCTAACCCTAACCCTAACCCTAACCCTAACCCTAACCCTAACCCTAACCCTAACCCTAACCCTAACCCTAACCCTAACCCTAACCCTAACCCTAACCCTAACCCTAACCCTAACCCTAACCCTAACCCTAACCCTAACCCTAACCCTAACCCTAACCCTAACCCTAACCCTAACCCTAACCCTAACCCTAACCCTAACCCTAACCCTAACCCTAACCCTAACCCTAACCCTAACCCTAACCCTAACCCTAACCCTAACCCTAACCCTAACCCTAACCCTAACCCTAACCCTAACCCTAACCCTAACCCTAACCCTAACCCTAACCCTAACCCTAACCCTAACCCTAACCCTAACCCTAACCCTAACCCTAACCCTAACCCTAACCCTAACCCTAACCCTAACCCTAACCCTAACCCTAACCCTAACCCTAACCCTAACCCTAACCCTAACCCTAACCCTAACCCTAACCCTAACCCTAACCCTAACCCTAACCCTAACCCTAACCCTAACCCTAACCCTAACCCTAACCCTAACCCTAACCCTAACCCTAACCTAACCCTAACCCTAACCCTAACCCTAACCCTAACCCTAACCCTAACCCTAACCCTAACCCTAACCCTAACCCTAACCCTAACCCTAACCCTAACCCTAACCCTAACCCTAACCCTAACCCTAACCCTAACCCTAACCCTAACCCTAACCCTAACCCTAACCCTAACCCTAACCCTAACCCTAACCCTAACCCTAACCCTAACCCTAACCCTAACCCTAACCCTAACCCTAACCCTAACCCTAACCCTAACCCTAACCCTAACCCTAACCCTAACCCTAACCCTAACCCTAACCCTAACCCTAACCCTAACCCTAACCCTAACCCTAACCCTAACCCTAACCCTAACCCTAACCCTAACCCTAACCCTAACCCTAACCCTAACCCTAACCCTAACCCTAACCCTAACCCTAACCCTAACCCTAACCCTAACCCTAACCCTAACCCTAACCCTAACCCTAACCCTAACCCTAACCCTAACCCTAACCCTAACCCTAACCCTAACCCTAACCCTAACCCTAACCCTAACCCTAACCCTAACCCTAACCCTAACCCTAACCCTAACCCTAACCCTAACCCTAACCCTAACCCTAACCCTAACCCTAACCCTAACCCTAACCCTAACCCTAACCCTAACCCTAACCCTAACCCTAACCCTAACCCTAACCCTAACCCTAACCCTAACCCTAACCCTAACCCTAACCCTAACCCTAACCCTAACCCTAACCCTAACCCTAACCCTAACCCTAACCCTAACCCTAACCCTAACCCTAACCCTAACCCTAACCCTAACCCTAACCCTAACCCTAACCCTAACCCTAACCCTAACCCTAACCCTAACCCTAACCCTAACCCTAACCCTAACCCTAACCCTAACCCTAACCCTAACCCTAACCCTAACCCTAACCCTAACCCTAACCCTAACCCTAACCCTAACCCTAACCCTAACCCTAACCCTAACCCTAACCCTAACCCTAACCCTAACCCTAACCCTAACCCTAACCCTAACCCTAACCCTAACCCTAACCCTAACCCTAACCCTAACCCTAACCCTAACCCTAACCCTAACCCTAACCCTAACCCTAACCCTAACCCTAACCCTAACCCTAACCCTAACCCTAACCCTAACCCTAACCCTAACCCTAACCCTAACCCTAACCCTAACCCTAACCCTAACCCTAACCCTAACCCTAACCCTAACCCTAACCCTAACCCTAACCCTAACCCTAACCCTAACCCTAACCCTAACCCTAACCCTAACCCTAACCCTAACCCTAACCCTAACCCTAACCCTAACCCTAACCCTAACCCTAACCCTAACCCTAACCCTAACCCTAACCCTAACCCTAACCCTAACCCTAACCCTAACCCTAACCCTAACCCTAACCCTAACCCTAACCCTAACCCTAACCCTAACCCTAACCCTAACCCTAACCCTAACCCTAACCCTAACCCTAACCCTAACCCTAACCCTAACCCTAACCCTAACCCTAACCCTAACCCTAACCCTAACCCTAACCCTAACCCTAACCCTAACCCTAACCCTAACCCTAACCCTAACCCTAACCCTAACCCTAACCCTAACCCTAACCCTAACCCTAACCCTAACCCTAACCCTAACCCTAACCCTAACCCTAACCCTAACCCTAACCCTAACCCTAACCCTAACCCTAACCCTAACCCTAACCCTAACCCTAACCCTAACCCTAACCCTAACCCTAACCCTAACCCTAACCCTAACCCTAACCCTAACCCTAACCCTAACCCTAACCCTAACCCTAACCCTAACCCTAACCCTAACCCTAACCCTAACCCTAACCCTAACCCTAACCCTAACCCTAACCCTAACCCTAACCCTAACCCTAACCCTAACCCTAACCCTAACCCTAACCCTAACCCTAACCCTAACCCTAACCCTAACCCTAACCCTAACCCTAACCCTAACCCTAACCCTAACCCTAACCCTAACCCTAACCCTAACCCTAACCCTAACCCTAACCCTAACCCTAACCCTAACCCTAACCCTAACCCTAACCCTAACCCTAACCCTAACCCTAACCCTAACCCTAACCCTAACCCTAACCCTAACCCTAACCCTAACCCTAACCCTAACCCTAACCCTAACCCTAACCCTAACCCTAACCCTAACCCTAACCCTAACCCTAACCCTAACCCTAACCCTAACCCTAACCCTAACCCTAACCCTAACCCTAACCCTAACCCTAACCCTAACCCTAACCCTAACCCTAACCCTAACCCTAACCCTAACCCTAACCCTAACCCTAACCCTAACCCTAACCCTAACCCTAACCCTAACCCTAACCCTAACCCTAACCCTAACCCTAACCCTAACCCTAACCCTAACCCTAACCCTAACCCTAACCCTAACCCTAACCCTAACCCTAACCCTAACCCTAACCCTAACCCTAACCCTAACCCTAACCCTAACCCTAACCCTAACCCTAACCCTAACCCTAACCCTAACCCTAACCCTAACCCTAACCCTAACCCTAACCCTAACCCTAACCCTAACCCTAACCCTAACCCTAACCCTAACCCTAACCCTAACCCTAACCCTAACCCTAACCCTAACCCTAACCCTAACCCTAACCCTAACCCTAACCCTAACCCTAACCCTAACCCTAACCCTAACCCTAACCCTAACCCTAACCCTAACCCTAACCCTAACCCTAACCCTAACCCTAACCCTAACCCTAACCCTAACCCTAACCCTAACCCTAACCCTAACCCTAACCCTAACCCTAACCCTAACCCTAACCCTAACCCTAACCCTAACCCTAACCCTAACCCTAACCCTAACCCTAACCCTAACCCTAACCCTAACCCTAACCCTAACCCTAACCCTAACCCTAACCCTAACCCTAACCCTAACCCTAACCCTAACCCTAACCCTAACCCTAACCCTAACCCTAACCCTAACCCTAACCCTAACCCTAACCCTAACCCTAACCCTAACCCTAACCCTAACCCTAACCCTAACCCTAACCCTAACCCTAACCCTAACCCTAACCCTAACCCTAACCCTAACCCTAACCCTAACCCTAACCCTAACCCTAACCCTAACCCTAACCCTAACCCTAACCCTAACCCTAACCCTAACCCTAACCCTAACCCTAACCCTAACCCTAACCCTAACCCTAACCCTAACCCTAACCCTAACCCTAACCCTAACCCTAACCCTAACCCTAACCCTAACCCTAACCCTAACCCTAACCCTAACCCTAACCCTAACCCTAACCCTAACCCTAACCCTAACCCTAACCCTAACCCTAACCCTAACCCTAACCCTAACCCTAACCCTAACCCTAACCCTAACCCTAACCCTAACCCTAACCCTAACCCTAACCCTAACCCTAACCCTAACCCTAACCCTAACCCTAACCCTAACCCTAACCCTAACCCTAACCCTAACCCTAACCCTAACCCTAACCCTAACCCTAACCCTAACCCTAACCCTAACCCTAACCCTAACCCTAACCCTAACCCTAACCCTAACCCTAACCCTAACCCTAACCCTAACCCTAACCCTAACCCTAACCCTAACCCTAACCCTAACCCTAACCCTAACCCTAACCCTAACCCTAACCCTAACCCTAACCCTAACCCTAACCCTAACCCTAACCCTAACCCTAACCCTAACCCTAACCCTAACCCTAACCCTAACCCTAACCCTAACCCTAACCCTAACCCTAACCCTAACCCTAACCCTAACCCTAACCCTAACCCTAACCCTAACCCTAACCCTAACCCTAACCCTAACCCTAACCCTAACCCTAACCCTAACCCTAACCCTAACCCTAACCCTAACCCTAACCCTAACCCTAACCCTAACCCTAACCCTAACCCTAACCCTAACCCTAACCCTAACCCTAACCCTAACCCTAACCCTAACCCTAACCCTAACCCTAACCCTAACCCTAACCCTAACCCTAACCCTAACCCTAACCCTAACCCTAACCCTAACCCTAACCCTAACCCTAACCCTAACCCTAACCCTAACCCTAACCCTAACCCTAACCCTAACCCTAACCCTAACCCTAACCCTAACCCTAACCCTAACCCTAACCCTAACCCTAACCCTAACCCTAACCCTAACCCTAACCCTAACCCTAACCCTAACCCTAACCCTAACCCTAACCCTAACCCTAACCCTAACCCTAACCCTAACCCTAACCCTAACCCTAACCCTAACCCTAACCCTAACCCTAACCCTAACCCTAACCCTAACCCTAACCCTAACCCTAACCCTAACCCTAACCCTAACCCTAACCCTAACCCTAACCCTAACCCTAACCCTAACCCTAACCCTAACCCTAACCCTAACCCTAACCCTAACCCTAACCCTAACCCTAACCCTAACCCTAACCCTAACCCTAACCCTAACCCTAACCCTAACCCTAACCCTAACCCTAACCCTAACCCTAACCCTAACCCTAACCCTAACCCTAACCCTAACCCTAACCCTAACCCTAACCCTAACCCTAACCCTAACCCTAACCCTAACCCTAACCCTAACCCTAACCCTAACCCTAACCCTAACCCTAACCCTAACCCTAACCCTAACCCTAACCCTAACCCTAACCCTAACCCTAACCCTAACCCTAACCCTAACCCTAACCCTAACCCTAACCCTAACCCTAACCCTAACCCTAACCCTAACCCTAACCCTAACCCTAACCCTAACCCTAACCCTAACCCTAACCCTAACCCTAACCCTAACCCTAACCCTAACCCTAACCCTAACCCTAACCCTAACCCTAACCCTAACCCTAACCCTAACCCTAACCCTAACCCTAACCCTAACCCTAACCCTAACCCTAACCCTAACCCTAACCCTAACCCTAACCCTAACCCTAACCCTAACCCTAACCCTAACCCTAACCCTAACCCTAACCCTAACCCTAACCCTAACCCTAACCCTAACCCTAACCCTAACCCTAACCCTAACCCTAACCCTAACCCTAACCCTAACCCTAACCCTAACCCTAACCCTAACCCTAACCCTAACCCTAACCCTAACCCTAACCCTAACCCTAACCCTAACCCTAACCCTAACCCTAACCCTAACCCTAACCCTAACCCTAACCCTAACCCTAACCCTAACCCTAACCCTAACCCTAACCCTAACCCTAACCCTAACCCTAACCCTAACCCTAACCCTAACCCTAACCCTAACCCTAACCCTAACCCTAACCCTAACCCTAACCCTAACCCTAACCCTAACCCTAACCCTAACCCTAACCCTAACCCTAACCCTAACCCTAACCCTAACCCTAACCCTAACCCTAACCCTAACCCTAACCCTAACCCTAACCCTAACCCTAACCCTAACCCTAACCCTAACCCTAACCCTAACCCTAACCCTAACCCTAACCCTAACCCTAACCCTAACCCTAACCCTAACCCTAACCCTAACCCTAACCCTAACCCTAACCCTAACCCTAACCCTAACCCTAACCCTAACCCTAACCCTAACCCTAACCCTAACCCTAACCCTAACCCTAACCCTAACCCTAACCCTAACCCTAACCCTAACCCTAACCCTAACCCTAACCCTAACCCTAACCCTAACCCTAACCCTAACCCTAACCCTAACCCTAACCCTAACCCTAACCCTAACCCTAACCCTAACCCTAACCCTAACCCTAACCCTAACCCTAACCCTAACCCTAACCCTAACCCTAACCCTAACCCTAACCCTAACCCTAACCCTAACCCTAACCCTAACCCTAACCCTAACCCTAACCCTAACCCTAACCCTAACCCTAACCCTAACCCTAACCCTAACCCTAACCCTAACCCTAACCCTAACCCTAACCCTAACCCTAACCCTAACCCTAACCCTAACCCTAACCCTAACCCTAACCCTAACCCTAACCCTAACCCTAACCCTAACCCTAACCCTAACCCTAACCCTAACCCTAACCCTAACCCTAACCCTAACCCTAACCCTAACCCTAACCCTAACCCTAACCCTAACCCTAACCCTAACCCTAACCCTAACCCTAACCCTAACCCTAACCCTAACCCTAACCCTAACCCTAACCCTAACCCTAACCCTAACCCTAACCCTAACCCTAACCCTAACCCTAACCCTAACCCTAACCCTAACCCTAACCCTAACCCTAACCCTAACCCTAACCCTAACCCTAACCCTAACCCTAACCCTAACCCTAACCCTAACCCTAACCCTAACCCTAACCCTAACCCTAACCCTAACCCTAACCCTAACCCTAACCCTAACCCTAACCCTAACCCTAACCCTAACCCTAACCCTAACCCTAACCCTAACCCTAACCCTAACCCTAACCCTAACCCTAACCCTAACCCTAACCCTAACCCTAACCCTAACCCTAACCCTAACCCTAACCCTAACCCTAACCCTAACCCTAACCCTAACCCTAACCCTAACCCTAACCCTAACCCTAACCCTAACCCTAACCCTAACCCTAACCCTAACCCTAACCCTAACCCTAACCCTAACCCTAACCCTAACCCTAACCCTAACCCTAACCCTAACCCTAACCCTAACCCTAACCCTAACCCTAACCCTAACCCTAACCCTAACCCTAACCCTAACCCTAACCCTAACCCTAACCCTAACCCTAACCCTAACCCTAACCCTAACCCTAACCCTAACCCTAACCCTAACCCTAACCCTAACCCTAACCCTAACCCTAACCCTAACCCTAACCCTAACCCTAACCCTAACCCTAACCCTAACCCTAACCCTAACCCTAACCCTAACCCTAACCCTAACCCTAACCCTAACCCTAACCCTAACCCTAACCCTAACCCTAACCCTAACCCTAACCCTAACCCTAACCCTAACCCTAACCCTAACCCTAACCCTAACCCTAACCCTAACCCTAACCCTAACCCTAACCCTAACCCTAACCCTAACCCTAACCCTAACCCTAACCCTAACCCTAACCCTAACCCTAACCCTAACCCTAACCCTAACCCTAACCCTAACCCTAACCCTAACCCTAACCCTAACCCTAACCCTAACCCTAACCCTAACCCTAACCCCTAACCCTAACCCTAACCCTAACCCTAACCCTAACCCTAACCCTAACCCTAACCCTAACCCTAACCCTAACCCTAACCCTAACCCTAACCCTAACCCTAACCCTAACCCTAACCCTAACCCTAACCCTAACCCTAACCCTAACCCTAACCCTAACCCTAACCCTAACCCTAACCCTAACCCTAACCCTAACCCTAACCCTAACCCTAACCCTAACCCTAACCCTAACCCTAACCCTAACCCTAACCCTAACCCTAACCCTAACCCTAACCCTAACCCTAACCCTAACCCTAACCCTAACCCTAACCCTAACCCTAACCCTAACCCTAACCCTAACCCTAACCCTAACCCTAACCCTAACCCTAACCCTAACCCTAACCCTAACCCTAACCCTAACCCTAACCCTAACCCTAACCCTAACCCTAACCCTAACCCTAACCCTAACCCTAACCCTAACCCTAACCCTAACCCTAACCCTAACCCTAACCCTAACCCTAACCCTAACCCTAACCCTAACCCTAACCCTAACCCTAACCCTAACCCTAACCCTAACCCTAACCCTAACCCTAACCCTAACCCTAACCCTAACCCTAACCCTAACCCTAACCCTAACCCTAACCCTAACCCTAACCCTAACCCTAACCCTAACCCTAACCCTAACCCTAACCCTAACCCTAACCCTAACCCTAACCCTAACCCTAACCCTAACCCTAACCCTAACCCTAACCCTAACCCTAACCCTAACCCTAACCCTAACCCTAACCCTAACCCTAACCCTAACCCTAACCCTAACCCTAACCCTAACCCTAACCCTAACCCTAACCCTAACCCTAACCCTAACCCTAACCCTAACCCTAACCCTAACCCTAACCCTAACCCTAACCCTAACCCTAACCCTAACCCTAACCCTAACCCTAACCCTAACCCTAACCCTAACCCTAACCCTAACCCTAACCCTAACCCTAACCCTAACCCTAACCCTAACCCTAACCCTAACCCTAACCCTAACCCTAACCCTAACCCTAACCCTAACCCTAACCCTAACCCTAACCCTAACCCTAACCCTAACCCTAACCCTAACCCTAACCCTAACCCTAACCCTAACCCTAACCCTAACCCTAACCCTAACCCTAACCCTAACCCTAACCCTAACCCTAACCCTAACCCTAACCCTAACCCTAACCCTAACCCTAACCCTAACCCTAACCCTAACCCTAACCCTAACCCTAACCCTAACCCTAACCCTAACCCTAACCCTAACCCTAACCCTAACCCTAACCCTAACCCTAACCCTAACCCTAACCCTAACCCTAACCCTAACCCTAACCCTAACCCTAACCCTAACCCTAACCCTAACCCTAACCCTAACCCTAACCCTAACCCTAACCCTAACCCTAACCCTAACCCTAACCCTAACCCTAACCCTAACCCTAACCCTAACCCTAACCCTAACCCTAACCCTAACCCTAACCCTAACCCTCCTAACCCTAACCCTAACCCTAACCCTAACCCTAACCCTAACCCTAACCCTAACCCTAACCCTAACCCTAACCCTAACCCTAACCCTAACCCTAACCCTAACCCTAACCCTAACCCTAACCCTAACCCTAACCCTAACCCTAACCCTAACCCTAACCCTAACCCTAACCCTAACCCTAACCCTAACCCTAACCCTAACCCTAACCCTAACCCTAACCCTAACCCTAACCCTAACCCTAACCCTAACCCTAACCCTAACCCTAACCCTAACCCTAACCCTAACCCTAACCCTAACCCTAACCCTAACCCTAACCCTAACCCTAACCCTAACCCTAACCCTAACCCTAACCCTAACCCTAACCCTAACCCTAACCCTAACCCTAACCCTAACCCTAACCCTAACCCTAACCCTAACCCTAACCCTAACCCTAACCCTAACCCTAACCCTAACCCTAACCCTAACCCTAACCCTAACCCTAACCCTAACCCTAACCCTAACCCTAACCCTAACCCTAACCCTAACCCTAACCCTAACCCTAACCCTAACCCTAACCCTAACCCTAACCCTAACCCTAACCCTAACCCTAACCCTAACCCTAACCCTAACCCTAACCCTAACCCTAACCCTAACCCTAACCCTAACCCTAACCCTAACCCTAACCCTAACCCTAACCCTAACCCTAACCCTAACCCTAACCCTAACCCTAACCCTAACCCTAACCCTAACCCTAACCCTAACCCTAACCCTAACCCTAACCCTAACCCTAACCCTAACCCTAACCCTAACCCTAACCCTAACCCTAACCCTAACCCTAACCCTAACCCTAACCCTAACCCTAACCCTAACCCTAACCCTAACCCTAACCCTAACCCTAACCCTAACCCTAACCCTAACCCTAACCCTAACCCTAACCCTAACCCTAACCCTAACCCTAACCCTAACCCTAACCCTAACCCTAACCCTAACCCTAACCCTAACCCTAACCCTAACCCTAACCCTAACCCTAACCCTAACCCTAACCCTAACCCTAACCCTAACCCTAACCCTAACCCTAACCCTAACCCTAACCCTAACCCTAACCCTAACCCTAACCCTAACCCTAACCCTAACCCTAACCCTAACCCTAACCCTAACCCTAACCCTAACCCTAACCCTAACCCTAACCCTAACCCTAACCCTAACCCTAACCCTAACCCTAACCCTAACCCTAACCCTAACCCTAACCCTAACCCTAACCCTAACCCTAACCCTAACCCTAACCCTAACCCTAACCCTAACCCTAACCCTAACCCTAACCCTAACCCTAACCCTAACCCTAACCCTAACCCTAACCCTAACCCTAACCCTAACCCTAACCCTAACCCTAACCCTAACCCTAACCCTAACCCTAACCCTAACCCTAACCCTAACCCTAACCCTAACCCTAACCCTAACCCTAACCCTAACCCTAACCCTAACCCTAACCCTAACCCTAACCCTAACCCTAACCCTAACCCTAACCCTAACCCTAACCCTAACCCTAACCCTAACCCTAACCCTAACCCTAACCCTAACCCTAACCCTAACCCTAACCCTAACCCTAACCCTAACCCTAACCCTAACCCTAACCCTAACCCTAACCCTAACCCTAACCCTAACCCTAACCCTAACCCTAACCCTAACCCTAACCCTAACCCTAACCCTAACCCTAACCCTAACCCTAACCCTAACCCTAACCCTAACCCTAACCCTAACCCTAACCCTAACCCTAACCCTAACCCTAACCCTAACCCTAACCCTAACCCTAACCCTAACCCTAACCCTAACCCTAACCCTAACCCTAACCCTAACCCTAACCCTAACCCTAACCCTAACCCTAACCCTAACCCTAACCCTAACCCTAACCCTAACCCTAACCCTAACCCTAACCCTAACCCTAACCCTAACCCTAACCCTAACCCTAACCCTAACCCTAACCCTAACCCTAACCCTAACCCTAACCCTAACCCTAACCCTAACCCTAACCCTAACCCTAACCCTAACCCTAACCCTAACCCTAACCCTAACCCTAACCCTAACCCTAACCCTAACCCTAACCCTAACCCTAACCCTAACCCTAACCCTAACCCTAACCCTAACCCTAACCCTAACCCTAACCCTAACCCTAACCCTAACCCTAACCCTAACCCTAACCCTAACCCTAACCCTAACCCTAACCCTAACCCTAACCCTAACCCTAACCCTAACCCTAACCCTAACCCTAACCCTAACCCTAACCCTAACCCTAACCCTAACCCTAACCCTAACCCTAACCCTAACCCTAACCCTAACCCTAACCCTAACCCTAACCCTAACCCTAACCCTAACCCTAACCCTAACCCTAACCCTAACCCTAACCCTAACCCTAACCCTAACCCTAACCCTAACCCTAACCCTAACCCTAACCCTAACCCTAACCCTAACCCTAACCCTAACCCTAACCCTAACCCTAACCCTAACCCTAACCCTAACCCTAACCCTAACCCTAACCCTAACCCTAACCCTAACCCTAACCCTAACCCTAACCCTAACCCTAACCCTAACCCTAACCCTAACCCTAACCCTAACCCTAACCCTAACCCTAACCCTAACCCTAACCCTAACCCTAACCCTAACCCTAACCCTAACCCTAACCCTAACCCTAACCCTAACCCTAACCCTAACCCTAACCCTAACCCTAACCCTAACCCTAACCCTAACCCTAACCCTAACCCTAACCCTAACCCTAACCCTAACCCTAACCCTAACCCTAACCCTAACCCTAACCCTAACCCTAACCCTAACCCTAACCCTAACCCTAACCCTAACCCTAACCCTAACCCTAACCCTAACCCTAACCCTAACCCTAACCCTAACCCTAACCCTAACCCTAACCCTAACCCTAACCCTAACCCTAACCCTAACCCTAACCCTAACCCTAACCCTAACCCTAACCCTAACCCTAACCCTAACCCTAACCCTAACCCTAACCCTAACCCTAACCCTAACCCTAACCCTAACCCTAACCCTAACCCTAACCCTAACCCTAACCCTAACCCTAACCCTAACCCTAACCCTAACCCTAACCCTAACCCTAACCCTAACCCTAACCCTAACCCTAACCCTAACCCTAACCCTAACCCTAACCCTAACCCTAACCCTAACCCTAACCCTAACCCTAACCCTAACCCTAACCCTAACCCTAACCCTAACCCTAACCCTAACCCTAACCCTAACCCTAACCCTAACCCTAACCCTAACCCTAACCCTAACCCTAACCCTAACCCTAACCCTAACCCTAACCCTAACCCTAACCCTAACCCTAACCCTAACCCTAACCCTAACCCTAACCCTAACCCTAACCCTAACCCTAACCCTAACCCTAACCCTAACCCTAACCCTAACCCTAACCCTAACCCTAACCCTAACCCTAACCCTAACCCTAACCCTAACCCTAACCCTAACCCTAACCCTAACCCTAACCCTAACCCTAACCCTAACCCTAACCCTAACCCTAACCCTAACCCTAACCCTAACCCTAACCCTAACCCTAACCCCCTAACCCTAACCCTAACCCTAACCCTAACCCTAACCCTAACCCTAACCCTAACCCTAACCCTAACCCTAACCCTAACCCTAACCCTAACCCTAACCCTAACCCTAACCCTAACCCTAACCCTAACCCTAACCCTAACCCTAACCCTAACCCTAACCCTAACCCTAACCCTAACCCTAACCCTAACCCTAACCCTAACCCTAACCCTAACCCTAACCCTAACCCTAACCCTAACCCTAACCCTAACCCTAACCCTAACCCTAACCCTAACCCTAACCCTAACCCTAACCCTAACCCTAACCCTAACCCTAACCCTAACCCTAACCCTAACCCTAACCCTAACCCTAACCCTAACCCTAACCCTAACCCTAACCCTAACCCTAACCCTAACCCTAACCCTAACCCTAACCCTAACCCTAACCCTAACCCTAACCTAACCCTAACCCTAACCCTAACCCTAACCCTAACCCTAACCCTAACCCTAACCCTAACCCTAACCCTAACCCTAACCCTAACCCTAACCCTAACCCTAACCCTAACCCTAACCCTAACCCTAACCCTAACCCTAACCCTAACCCTAACCCTAACCCTAACCCTAACCCTAACCCTAACCCTAACCCTAACCCTAACCCTAACCCTAACCCTAACCCTAACCCTAACCCTAACCCTAACCCTAACCCTAACCCTAACCCTAACCCTAACCCTAACCCTAACCCTAACCCTAACCCTAACCCTAACCCTAACCCTAACCCTAACCCTAACCCTAACCCTAACCCTAACCCTAACCCTAACCCTAACCCTAACCCTAACCCTAACCCTAACCCTAACCCTAACCCTAACCCTAACCCTAACCCTAACCCTAACCCTAACCCTAACCCTAACCCTAACCCTAACCCTAACCCTAACCCTAACCCTAACCCTAACCCTAACCCTAACCCTAACCCTAACCCTAACCCTAACCCTAACCCTAACCCTAACCCTAACCCTAACCCTAACCCTAACCCTAACCCTAACCCTAACCCTAACCCTAACCCTAACCCTAACCCTAACCCTAACCCTAACCTAACCCTAACCCTAACCCTAACCCTAACCCTAACCCTAACCCTAACCCTAACCCTAACCCTAACCCTAACCCTAACCCTAACCCTAACCCTAACCCTAACCCTAACCCTAACCCTAACCCTAACCCTAACCCTAACCCTAACCCTAACCCTAACCCTAACCCTAACCCTAACCCTAACCCTAACCCTAACCCTAACCCTAACCCTAACCCTAACCCTAACCCTAACCCTAACCCTAACCCTAACCCTAACCCTAACCCTAACCCTAACCCTAACCCTAACCCTAACCCTAACCCTAACCCTAACCCTAACCCTAACCCTAACCCTAACCCTAACCCTAACCCTAACCCTAACCCTAACCCTAACCCTAACCCTAACCCTAACCCTAACCCTAACCCTAACCCTAACCCTAACCCTAACCCTAACCCTAACCCTAACCCTAACCCTAACCCTAACCCTAACCCTAACCCTAACCCTAACCCTAACCCTAACCCTAACCCTAACCCTAACCCTAACCCTAACCCTAACCCTAACCCTAACCCTAACCCTAACCCTAACCCTAACCCTAACCCTAACCCTAACCCTAACCCTAACCCTAACCCTAACCCTAACCCTAACCCTAACCCTAACCCTAACCCTAACCCTAACCCTAACCCTAACCCTAACCCTAACCCTAACCCTAACCCTAACCCTAACCCTAACCCTAACCCTAACCCTAACCCTAACCCTAACCCTAACCCTAACCCTAACCCTAACCCTAACCCTAACCCTAACCCTAACCCTAACCCTAACCCTAACCCTAACCCTAACCCTAACCCTAACCCTAACCCTAACCCTAACCCTAACCCTAACCCTAACCCTAACCCTAACCCTAACCCTAACCCTAACCCTAACCCTAACCCTAACCCTAACCCTAACCCTAACCCTAACCCTAACCCTAACCCTAACCCTAACCCTAACCCTAACCCTAACCCTAACCCTAACCCTAACCCTAACCCTAACCCTAACCCTAACCCTAACCCTAACCCTAACCCTAACCCTAACCCTAACCCTAACCCTAACCCTAACCCTAACCCTAACCCTAACCCTAACCCTAACCCTAACCCTAACCCTAACCCTAACCCTAACCCTAACCCTAACCCTAACCCTAACCCTAACCCTAACCCTAACCCTAACCCTAACCCTAACCCTAACCCTAACCCTAACCCTAACCCTAACCCTAACCCTAACCCTAACCCTAACCCTAACCCTAACCCTAACCCTAACCCTAACCCTAACCCTAACCCTAACCCTAACCCTAACCCTAACC
Organism: Phyllotis vaccarum; assembly: GCA_033318265.1. Classification (NCBI taxonomy): domain Eukaryota; kingdom Metazoa; phylum Chordata; class Mammalia; order Rodentia; family Cricetidae; genus Phyllotis; species Phyllotis vaccarum. The sequence continues at coordinate 96,097,763 of JARWLC010000015.1, read as the reverse complement.
CTAACCCTAACCCTAACCCTAACCCTAACCCTAACCCTAACCCTAACCCTAACCCTAACCCTAACCCTAACCCTAACCCTAACCCTAACCCTAACCCTAACCCTAACCCTAACCCTAACCCTAACCCTAACCCTAACCCTAACCCTAACCCTAACCCTAACCCTAACCCTAACCCTAACCCTAACCCTAACCCTAACCCTAACCCTAACCCTAACCCTAACCCTAACCCTAACCCTAACCCTAACCCTAACCCTAACCCTAACCCTAACCCTAACCCTAACCCTAACCCTAACCCTAACCCTAACCCTAACCCTAACCCTAACCCTAACCCTAACCCTAACCCTAACCCTAACCCTAACCCTAACCCTAACCCTAACCCTAACCCTAACCCTAACCCTAACCCTAACCCTAACCCTAACCCTAACCCTAACCCTAACCCTAACCCTAACCCTAACCCTAACCCTAACCCTAACCCTAACCCTAACCCTAACCCTAACCCTAACCCTAACCCTAACCCTAACCCTAACCCTAACCCTAACCCTAACCCTAACCCTAACCCTAACCCTAACCCTAACCCTAACCCTAACCCTAACCCTAACCCTAACCCTAACCCTAACCCTAACCCTAACCCTAACCCTAACCCTAACCCTAACCCTAACCCTAACCCTAACCCTAACCCTAACCCTAACCCTAACCCTAACCCTAACCCTAACCCTAACCCTAACCCTAACCCTAACCCTAACCCTAACCCTAACCCTAACCCTAACCCTAACCCTAACCCTAACCCTAACCCTAACCCTAACCCTAACCCTAACCCTAACCCTAACCCTAACCCTAACCCTAACCCTAACCCTAACCCTAACCCTAACCCTAACCCTAACCCTAACCCTAACCCTAACCCTAACCCTAACCCTAACCCTAACCCTAACCCTAACCCTAACCCTAACCCTAACCCTAACCCTAACCCTAACCCTAACCCTAACCCTAACCCTAACCCTAACCCTAACCCTAACCCTAACCCTAACCCTAACCCTAACCCTAACCCTAACCCTAACCCTAACCCTAACCCTAACCCTAACCCTAACCCTAACCCTAACCCTAACCCTAACCCTAACCCTAACCCTAACCCTAACCCTAACCCTAACCCTAACCCTAACCCTAACCCTAACCCTAACCCTAACCCTAACCCTAACCCTAACCCTAACCCTAACCCTAACCCTAACCCTAACCCTAACCCTAACCCTAACCCTAACCCTAACCCTAACCCTAACCCTAACCCTAACCCTAACCCTAACCCTAACCCTAACCCTAACCCTAACCCTAACCCTAACCCTAACCCTAACCCTAACCCTAACCCTAACCCTAACCCTAACCCTAACCCTAACCCTAACCCTAACCCTAACCCTAACCCTAACCCTAACCCTAACCCTAACCCTAACCCTAACCCTAACCCTAACCCTAACCCTAACCCTAACCCTAACCCTAACCCTAACCCTAACCCTAACCCTAACCCTAACCCTAACCCTAACCCTAACCCTAACCCCTAACCCTAACCCTAACCCTAACCCTAACCCCTAACCCCTAACCCCGACCCCGACCCCGACCCCGACCCCGACCCCGACCCCGACCCCGACCCCGACCCCGACCCCGACCCCGACCCTGACCCCTGACCCCTAACCCCGACCCCGACCCCGACCCCGACCCTGACCCTGACCCCTAACCCCGACCCCTAACCCCGACCCCGACCCCGACCCCGACCCCGACCCCGACCCCGACCCCGACCCTGACCCTAACCCTAATTTGCTGTAAAAAGTAAGGATTTTTCTTCTGATACATTTTTTAATTTGATTGCACAGTTCTCCAGTATGAACTTTGTAGGTATAAAGTAATATCACAATATTGAAAGATTGGATTTGCCTGCCAAGCACTCCTAAAACACTAATATAGTAGGATCTGAAATCCTTTTACTATCCTGTAGAGTACAGCTTCACACCAATCCTGGACCATGTGTCAAACCTGATCTGTTGACAGGGTAAATGTTTTTGTCTGATTTGAGCCCTTGCATTTGGTTCTTTTGTTATGTGCACTTAGCTTAAACTGTACTTGACAGTGCCAAAAGTGACAAGGTCAGGTCATCTGGGAACACTTTTCCTCTTTGGCTTACAACAGTTATTCCATGTATTCCTATGTCTTGGCTAAATATATTAGGTAAGTATATTCCTGTCATGTATAGCCTCTTTGCACAATTCTTTAACCTATTTGGATGGGTTTGAAAGGCAATCCATGATAAGACTCACTGGTAATTCATGTGGTAATTCATGCTCCACCTTTCCTTAGTGAAAAATCCTTATTGATTGATTGATTGATTGATTGATTTTTAGTAACTCATACAGATTCTAATGTACAGTTTCTCTGTATTTATAATATTTTTACATTTTGAAAAATATTGTACACATTATGATCACAGCACAAGTATCCCAAATTATTCTTTATCCAACTAATATGATTTGAGTACCTAAAATATATCACCAATATCCCTATGGGGCTGACAGCTTATTATTAAATATAGTTCTTATCCCTGGGGAGTGAGGATAAAAATTTTAATGAAGGAGAAAGGAGTTCATGACTATAATTCCTCCAAATGGCAGTTTCAATGAGTAGCACGAGAGCAAGTAATTTTATTTTGCACTGAAAATAGGCAATGCTTCATGAAGCAAATAAAAACTAATATAGAAGCCATTTCTACATGGCTTGGGGATGCTTAAAATTGCTCTAAACAGGATCACATTGAAAACATTTCTTAAGCACATGTTCAGGTAAGACATGAGGGAGTACAAGCTTGACCCTGAAGTCAAAGGACTGTCATGTGGTCTGGAAAATGACCTTGAAGCATGTAGTGATTGACAGAGTTGACCTCCTTGTTTCAGTGGCGGCTTTTCTGACCAAATGAGGAACCATGATCAGTAAGATCTTATCAACCAGAGCTGATTTATAAAATAATCAGCTTACAACCTCACTTAAATTCTTTAAGTGTTTATTCATTATAAATAATGAGGCTTTTTATGATGACATTTTCAGACATGTATGTAACATATTCTAATAATTATTTCCCTTCATCTTCTATTTCTCCTTTCTACTCCTGAAAGTTCTCTTCCTCTTCTCAACTAGTGCCCCTGACACTTTCGTATCTTATATAAAACTACACTCATGTGAGCCATGGTACAGAGCTGCCCTGGTGAGGCATGTGGGTTTGAGCTACAGTGTGGGGCCTTTGGAATGCACCTTAAGGTATAAAATGGCTGGTTGCTTAAGTCTCACAAGAGCCTAGATGTAAGCAAAGAGTTGTAAATGGTGTATTTAAGGTTTCTGTTTATAAGGACAAAATTAAAACAGAATCAAAGATGGCTTTAGTGTCAATGTTTTCTTGGATCAGCTATGTTTGCCGTAGGCAAGCAAAGGCTTGGTTTTTTAAAGAGAAACTTCCTGATTCAGCCTTAGAGGCAAAACACTTGTGAGTCCTTTAAGAGGCCCTGCTGCCAAATACTTAAAATGGAGTTAATGAGCAGCAAATGGCAAAGCTTTACTTTGTGACTATATGGACCCTAAAATTCCCCAGAGTACCTGGGCTAAAAAGATAAATTCTATGAAATTAGACTAGGAGCTGGGTGGAGCTATCCGTCCATCCTACCAACCTTTAATCCTTAGCCAAGGACACTGGCAGATTAAAGGTGTGTTCAGAAACAGAAAGAAATAGAAGGATTTGGGTGGAGTCAATTACCCTAGACAAGCAAAGGTGTGGTCAGAGACAGAAAAAGTTAAGAAATAAATGTACAGTAAAGACAGTTTTTTAAAAAAATCTAGGTGGTTTAGAGTGCTTTGAAAATATATATATACATAGGCTTAGAGAAAAATAAAAAAGGTAGAGAAAGCCCTTAAAAAAGAAATAGAGTAAAATAAATAAATAAAAAATAAGCCACGTAAAGATGGAAAATACAAAGACTGTCTGGATACTGTATATTATTGTCCTATCTTTAAGCTTCTTGACTGAAAATGACTTAGTAATAGCTTCTAAAAGACAGTTGATTATAAATGCAGTTGGATTAATCCAACCTATATATTTTGTAAATGAGCTGATTTTAAAATGCAAAGATATGCTACTTTGGAGAAGAGGTTTTCCTTTTATTTTCACAGAAAATGAGAGGCTGTGGATTTATTCCTGGATAAAGATCATAGAGTTTGATAGAAGAAGACCACTTGAAAAATCTCCAATGGAAATGGATGGCCCAGATGATTCAGCTTTTCAGAGCATCTCTATTGAAGTTTCCCGAGCTCTATATCCAGAACAATTTCAAGGTGACTGGCTGAGATAACTCAGCCTTACAGACTACTCTACTAAAGACTTGTGCATAATCATACATTTTTCTTTGGATTCCCATGAGATTGTCAGTGCCCCCATTCAGCAGGAAGTAGCCTAGAGAATGACGCCCACATTCCCAAAACATGGATTATGGATGTTTGTGTTTATTTACAGTATTGTTTATAAGTTGTTATAGGCATTGGGGGGGGGGAAGAATATTAGATCTGGAGTTCTTTTTGTTTTAAAAAGAGAAAAGGGGATATGTGGGGGGATTATGTTGCTCCATTGTAAATAATTGTTCCTGCCTATGAGTTTAATAAAAACTGCTGATTGGCCAAAGGCAGACAGGAAGTATGGGTGGGGCTACCAGACTAAGAAAACTCTAGGAACAGGCAGAACAGAGCAGAATGCCAGAGAGAAGCCAGAAGAAACAGAGGGCAACTATGCTGCTCTGAGAAAAGATACTGAGCTGCATGGCTGAACAGGATGAGTCATGGTTAGATTAAGGGTAAAGAGTTAGCAAATTATATGCCTGGGCCTTAGACTGATCAGCCTGAAACTATTGTAATCATCTATGTGTCTCTGTGGGTCTGTGGGTCTGCGGGCCTAAACCTTGAGGCTAGACATGAAAGTCTGGGCCAGAAACCTCATGCTACAAATGGCACCCAACTTGGGGCACGAATCCATGACCCTGAGACTAAGACTCTCATGCTCTACAGACTGAGCTTGAAAAATTATGAAAGATAGAATAATTATTCCTGATAGAGTCATATTTGAATTGGTGGGATCTTTAGATTTCCTGTAAAGAAAAATTTAGCAATATACTCCTATTATGTCAATTTCATGTGAGTCATAAACAAAGCCTTCATTTTATCTTTAAACTTTTTGCTGGGTATATGGAATCACACATCAAAATTCATACTAACTTCTTGATGCAAATGTTTAGCATGGGATTTTTTCCTTCTTCTTGGAGGTAACTGAGGGCAATACTTCTGAGTGATGAATGTTCACTGAGTGGTTGCCATATAAGTGTAATGTGCCAGCCCATGGGCAAAAGGAAGTCTCAAGCTAGTGGACAAATGTGCAACACCAAGATATACTTGCTACATTAAATATTAATGCAATTCCATCATTCAACCAAAGAGTAGGTGACTAATTCTTAGTAGGGAAGGGCCCAGCGATATGTTTACAAGGGACATGCCATTTAAATTGGCCCTGAATGGGTCTAGAGACGTGATTCAGTAGTTAAAAGCACTGGGCACACTGGCTGCTCTTCCGAAGGACTCAAGTTCAATTCCCAGCACTCATATGGCAGTTCACAACTATCTGTAACTCCATTTTCAAGGGATGGGGCATTCTTACATAGAGATACATAAACTGGTCCTGGAAAATGTATTCCTTACTTGATGATGCCAAATCATAGAACCACAAAATTGGTAGATTAAGGCAATAGAAATACATTCTCTCATAACACTGGGGACAGAAGTCTGAAATCAAGGTGTTCAGAGGCAGCACCTCCTCTGAAGGGTCTAGATAAGAATCTTTCTATTTTGTGATTTCTGGATCCCTGGGTACCACTTGGCCCATGCCAGCATAACTCTGGTCTACCCTTCATCTATACATCTATTCCCTGTCTTGTGTATTGCCATTCACATGTTTCTCCTCCCAGTTTTTAATCTCCTTTTATAAGATGCCAATCATACTAGGTGTCCTGGTTAGTTTCTTGTCGACTTGGCACAAGATAGAGTTGTCTGGAAAGAAGAACCTCAGCTGAGAAAGTCCTCCATCAGATTGGCCTAAAGGCAAGTCTGTAGATCGTTTTCTTGATTACTGCTTGATGGGGGAGTGCTGAGATCACTGGGAGTGGTACATAATGAGCAGGTGGTCTGTGTGATACAGGAAAGCAGACTGAAAGAGCCATGTGTAAGCAAGCCAATAAATAGCATTTCTGGATGGCAATAAACAACACTTCTCTATGGCCCCTGCTTTTGTTCCTCCCTTGAGTTCCTGACCATAATCCTCAGTGATGGATTATGACCTAGGAGTTACAAGATGAAATAAACTCTGGCCCCTTAAAATTGCTTTTGGTCATGCTTTTATCACAGCAGTGGGAACTCTGTGGCTTATTAAGAGATCCAGCCTATCACTTAAGGTAAGGTATGGCCATCAGAGCACATAAAAATGTTTCTTCACATTATGAAAAATCAGAAAGTGGAGAGTGGCCTGAACTAGGTATTTAGCAATACATTTCAAAGGCATGCACAAAACCTAATGCCAACAGCTGAAACAATAGGAAAAAAACCAGGAGGCTGTGCAGGACATTTTAAGTGCAAACCAATAACCTGCTTTCTTGTTCCACAGTGGTGTCCCACCCAGATTCAGAGTTCATAGTTCAACCGCTGTTTGCACTGACTTCCATTCTAGACAGCCATGAAACCAGGCTTGGGCTGTTCCTCTCAAATCAGAAGCTGTGGATGGATCTAAAAAGATTTTTTAAACAGACTAGTAGTTGAGATGAAATGGCCAGAAGGCATTTATAAAAAGAATTAGAAGGTGAATGTGTGAGTGGCAACAAAGGAACTTTAATATGAGTAAAAGAATAATTACCACTTTTCTTGTGGGAAGCTGGTCTCTAAAAAACATCTGGGAATGAGAGTAGGTTCTGTAGAAACATCCCAAGAAGACTCCAGGGAGATTTGGGGATTTGTCTGGCAACGTTACATGAATCTTTTGTGATGTGGGTGCTAGAGGAGCAAACATGCTCTTAGATGTTATTATCAGGTTGTTTGTCTCCAGCCACACAGGGGTTTCCTAATCCATGAGCACAGTTACATTACATGGGAACACACAAAAGAAGACAAATAAAGGTTCTTAGTTTGGAGAGAAATGAGTTGTGATTTTTTTTCCATGATTGACATAATGTACAGGTTTATCAGTGCTATCACCTGTGCCAAGTATTTTGCCTGAGTCATGGAATTAACATCTCAGGGTGAACATGCTGACTACTTAACCCTGTAGTAGTCTACAGTCCTCCCCATCTATGATTTCCACAGTCAGCTGAGATACAGAGAGACCACATTCATATAACTTATTACAATATATTACAGTAATTTCTTTATTATTGTTGTTCTCTTACTGTACCTAATTTGTAATTAAGCTTTATTATATTTATGATCATAAGGGAAATTTATAAGGAGAATATCTTTTAAACTTCTTTAGCAACATAGGATAATTATGGTTGATTACAGTTAATTAAAATATCATTACTCAAAAACATAGAGTAGTATGATATAACACCTGACTAGTATAATCTAATTCATATCTGCCATGAGCCAAATTAAACTATTTCTCCCTTAATTTTTTTATGTCAGAGATCAGTGTTTTTTACTACTATAATAGGAAAAGTAACAGATACAGACTGAGAGGGCAAGTGTAGGTGAGCCCCACTTTTGAGGTGATCACACTTTGCTAGTATATATGTATATATATCAATCAGTGTTTTCCAAATGAGATACTTGGGGAGGCAGATCTAGACTCAGTGAAGATAGGAAAATCCTGAATAGCACCTATCCAAAATAAGTTCTCAGGGCTACCTTGGCTATTATATTTTCCCACAGAAATTCAATCTTGCTGAATCCCCAAATGGTTTTTCTGATAAGGCTGTGACACTCAGCAGTTGGATAGACTGCATTATCGTTAAAGTTTTACCTCTCATGTCATACACAAATAGTTTGAGATTTATGGAAACTTTGCAAGGAAAGTCACAGAGTTCCTACATGTTCATATTAGATTTCTTTATTTCTTTTTCTCTCTCTCTTTCCCTCTTTCTTTCTCTATTTTATTTGTGGCCCATGTTACTATGGTGCTAATATGATTGACATGCAGTTCTTCTTTAAGTTCTCTCATTGTGGTGTCTTTGGAGTGTAGTGGTGTTGAAAGATGGTGTCTTTCATCAGTAGACAGGCCATTAAGAGAGATTTCCATTTTTCCCTTGGGGATGAGCTAGCTGTTGTGACTGGATCTTGTTCCTCAAGACTGAGTTGTTGGGTAACAGACAAGCTGTTCCTCCTTCATTTGGGATTTCTTTACATGCTCACTTTCTCTCTGCTGGCCTATGATTCAACACTGCTCCTGCAGCCATCACAAGTGAGTTGTTAGAAGGAATTTATGCCAAAGCAAAATGCAGAGACTTGTTCTCCTATGCTTTTTCCAGCCCACTCTCTTTAAACATAACCTTAAAGGTAAAAGCCAAGATTTAATTGTGATTTTTATATTTAAGATGACAAACTTCTGCTTATATGTTCTACCATATCTGAAATAGTCACATGCTTTGGATGAGATGGAATGTTTTCAGTCATACTTGGGTTGTAGATGGTCAAATATGGAATGTTGGGTCCTGACTGTTAAAATTATGAAGTATTCAATTATTTGTTTAAAAATTATTTTACTGTGGTGTTCAACACTAGACACTATTTCTCTTGACCAGCTATATTCACAACATGAAGAAATAGTGAACAAGTGAGTTAATGAATCAATCACCATGATTATATCATTAGATCACTACAGTATGTGTGTGTGTGTGCATATGTTTGGTGTTTATATACTGTTTTGTCTCTAAAGGTATATATTGCCCTGCCAAATGAGTGTATATTTTAAAAAGAACCCCTAGAATTAAAGCCTATACAGTAAAAGACAAAAAAATAGTTTAGTCATGTAATTTGCTTTTTTCCTTTAGATGACCTGAAAAAAATTATTATGCTTCACTCTACAGACCTCAGGTCACTAAAAACAAATTGTATATGCCACCATACAGCTACCCGAAGCATTATAAACTTTAAAATTGCAAACTTTCCCAAAACACTAAAAAATCTTTTTTGTTTCAAAGTACAGCTCTGCCTCCAGTAGATTTTAATGTACTTCTGTTGGTATTGTAGCATGGCTACCATGGAAACACTGACTAAGCTATGAGTCTTGTGAGCCAGAAAAATAGCAACCTCTATGTGGGCATTGGCTTAAGTGACATGTACTAAAACAGGATAACCTCTGCCCATTGCTGGAAGCTGCTAACTGTCACTGTGCTTGTCAAGACTTCTTTTTGTGAGAGAAGACCATTTCCCTTCACCTCACTGTGTCATGATGAAGATGCTATCTGTCTCTAGGCTGTCAACACTGGATATGGCAGTATGCTCACCATATGAGAGGAAAAGATGTGTTTTAAGTCCATGTGGTTCTGAATATGACTAATAGAAGTATGAATAACTGAAGTCTTTAGTGGATATAGTTGGTGAGGATCTTTGAGAATAAGTCCTGATTGTCTAAATGTAAGATGGGAATTTGTGGATTTTAGTAATCCAGGATAGAAAAAAAAAAAAAAAAACATTAGTCATAAACTCACCTGGGTAAAACTATATGTGTGTGTGTGTGTGTGTGTGTGTGTGTGTGTGTGTGTGTGTGTGTGTGTGTGTCTGTGCCTGCCTATGTGTTTATGTGCATATACAGAACTTTTTATTTTTGAAGACAGGGTCCCTCACTGCCCTAAAATATACCAAGTGGTCTTGACTGAGTGGCCAACAATTCCCAGGGATCTACCTGTCTCTGTCCTGAGTTGAGATTACAAATATATGCCCCATAATGAGCATTTTCTTTTTAAACTTTGGTTCTGTGAATCCAACCCACTTCTTCCTGATTTCAAGAAAAGTATATGCATATATTCTCCACCTGGCCCCCCATATTTCATCCTCCTTGACTAATCATTGTGTTACTTTTGAAATCTCAAGACAGGAAATCCTTTAACAGTGGTGAGAAGAGATTCATTGACAGTAATCACACTCTGACTATGCAGCTGACAGCAGATTTATCCTGGGGAAAAACCAGGTAAATAGCCATTGGTCCAGATACTACATCAACACTGAAGCTAAATCAGAAATATGTATCACAGTTTACACTGACTTAGTTTGTCTTTAATTTATGTTGAATAAAGTGAGATGGGATACCCATCTGCAGTAATTCCCACAGGGGCTTCCTTAAAGTGTAGATTCTGGCACTTTTCCCAGAACTAATAGGACAGAATCTCTGGGGATACCTAAGAGCCTACAATTTAAAATGCAGCTAGCTGCTTAGAATGATGAAGGTAGAGATTGGAAGCTCCAATTTTAGAGGCAGCCAGCATTAAAGAAAAATGAAGCCAAGTGTAGTGGCACACACCTTTAATTCCAGAATGTTGGAGGCAGAGGCAAGCAGATCTCTGTGAGTTTAAAGCCAGGCTTGGAGTTCTTGGATAGCCAGAGCTACACTCTAAAACCCTGCCTTGTGTGTTTGTGTGTGTGTGTATGTGTGTATGCACATGAGGGGGGCACATAGCGAGAAATCAATTCTACATAGAAATTATGTCAGAATCCATGAGGTAATTGTGTAGTTTTTCCACAGTATCATGAGATGATGCTTTCAGAGGGACACCTGTTGAAAGTGTTTCTAGTTCTAATTATATGTGGCTATAATTACCTTCCTGGAAACCTCTATGACATGATCAGGCCATGTGACTATAAATGACTTTCAAATTACTGAAACAACATGGAAAGTGCATATTTAAAAATTAATTGATACCATCCAAACAAGCCAAACTTCTTCTGTCAGTTTTTATGTTTCTTCGTATATCTAACCACTCACATGTACTCACTGGGAGGTATATGTGGTTTTTTAAGTCATTGGTATAAATGGGGGTAATTAACATAGCTAGGTATTAATTCCATCAGAACCTAATGGAAACTATTCTCAATATTATTCTATTCACTAGACATCAACAAATATCCTTTTGTAGCTGGACCAACATAGAATATTCATTTTTAATTCCTTTACTTACAAATGGTATTTATCTGTAAGTTGCTACTATAAAATATTATCTGAATTTCATATACTTTCCTAAAATGTTGACATTGTAATTAGGATAAATTGTAATCCAGTAAAATTTACAGCATTATTATATTAATAACTATTGATGGGAAAAGGTTTCTGATGAGGAATATCTGAGCCTCTAAATCCCACTTCTACTATTCATTAGCTGTGTAACCTTGGGCCAAACATTTAGCTTCTCCTGGTTCAGTTCTATCATCTGTGAAGCAAAAAGAATACCTTCACCTGTCTTATTGGTTTGTTGCAATGATATTATAATGCCACCTGATTAATGGCTGAGACCAGTGTCTGCTGTACAGTAAACACACCAGAAAGCTAACCATTGCTATGTTCATTATTTAACTAGCTGACAACATGACAGGAGCTGTGTCTCAGGCCATTAACCAGCTTGCTTTCTATGGATTCTCTCTCTCTCTCTCTTTTGCTTTCACTTGTATCCCAACAGTTCATTTTCATATTTCCCAGGCCATACAGTTGCTAAAATAAATCAACCAATATGAAACAGAGTCAAAGAAGTCACTTAATGAAATGCTAATAGAAGATTTTTTTTTGTGTGTCAACTTTATATCTTTTCCATAAGCCAAAAGATTGAGTGCTTGAAGCTAGATGAAGGGAAGGGAAATGCAGAGTGGTGGTATCAGGGAGGAAAGAAATGGAAGAAGAAACAAGCAAGCTTGATGCAGAAAGGGAAGGGAAATGCATTATGGGAAATAACAGCTGAAAAGCATACAAATATCAACTCATCCCCAAGTTTGGAGCATCCCTACAGATTCATAGCAGGCAGGAAAATGACGAGAATGAAACTCATATCAGACCAATTAAGGTACTGGTCGTAGACCAAGACTTTGAGAGACTGATACCAATTGGTTTAACCTAGCAATATTTAAGCACACAACAATTTTGGAATAAAGTTTTCTGATAATTAACTCAGTTCTAAGTGAACAACAAAATTTGAACATGTTTACATTGACATTCTTTACAAAGAACATCTGACTTCTTTCACAATAACGGGTACTATTAATTCAGAGATAGTGCCAAGACTTAGGGTATAGAAAAACAGTCATTCTAGGGAGATAAACATGATACCTGTGTGTCAGGAATGACCTGACCCTAAAATAACATAGAAGTTACTTAGGCTGTTGTAAACTACAGTGACATCACTTTTAAGGATGGGTTTTATGGCCTAGAAGCAATGTTCAAGATTCACTGGAAAAGGGTCTGGGATAGGTAAAAGATAAATTCTGGGAGATATGAGCAGAGCCTGGTTCATGAGAAAGAAAAAAAGATCCTAAGGATGTAACTGCATCCATTCCCAGCATTCCTGGAGGAGGAGCTAAATACCTCATTCTTTTGAAAAGATATTCTGTATGTTTAACTTCTGGCTTCTCCAGTGCTTATCTGTTTGCACAAAGCTTTTTATTTGTTTGTTTGTTTTTCCCTCTACACCCTAGATGTGGGCCACCTGATCTGTACAGATCCCAGTGCTGGGGAGTAAAGGTCATATTGTATAGAGGATGTATGAGCTTCAAGGGAGAACTTGGATCTTCAGAGCAAGGTATGTGCAACTAACCAGGCAGAATTTTGTACAGTGGAATTGTGAAAAAGCAATTGCCCTTGCATTAAAATTTACTTGCACGATGGAGAAATGGTGCATTGCCAAAAGTCCAAGTTGGTATATGATTCTAATTTCCATATTATAGTATTAGAGGGATTATCTAACCGATTGATTCTACTCACTTTTGAGAATAGTTCTTTAAAAGGCAATTTCTTTTCAGTCGATTGTCTCTGGCTTTTAAAATATACCCCATAAATAATGGTTTCCCTTTATTACTTAACAGAAATAGAATTTTAGAAAATACTGAAAATGGCTTTCTACAGCTATAATGCTTCTTTAATCCATGAAATTGTCAGGTATTACAATTCTGTGTGTATTATGAATGACGAATAAACCATTGGTACCTTTATATTTTCATTTCTGTCTCCTATATGACCTGTAAGCAGGTATAGAAGTATGTATTCTTTAAGTATAGTGCATTAGCCACTTTTTTGTTGCTGTTATTCAATGCTCTAACAACTGCAATTAATGAAGAAAGGGTCTATTTTGATTTATAATTCCAGAGGAATAAGGCCTATCACGACAAGGAAGGCAGTGGGAGCAGCAGGAATCTAGCCGGTCCTATTTTCATCTATATTCAGAGGATGGGGAGGAGGAGAGAAGAAGGAGAAGAGAAGAGAAAGGAAGCAGAAAGAAAGGAAAAATGAAGAGGGGGAGAAAGGTAGAGTGGGAATAAAAGAAGAGAGAATGAGAATGAACTGGGCAAGGCTGTATATGTTCAAAGTTCACCCCATCCACATACTGCCTTCAGTAAGATGCCACCTCCTAAGGGTTCCATAACCTTCCTAAACAACATCACCAACTGGAGACTGACTACATGAGCCCATGGGGCTTCTTATTCAACCACCACACATGGAATTTGTAGAAGGCTGAATCTCAAAGCTTTCCACCAGCTTACTTATACAAGTCTGCCATTCTTTTTGTTTCCCTGCCTCCTCAGAACTAAAGGACCCCGTTTTCCCTAACTACAATCTTGAAATTTTCTTCCTTAATTTCCATAATATGGTAATATACTAATTAATTTATGTTTTCTTTCTAATATCTTAGATGTCATCCTTGGCCTCATGAATCTTAATAGCCTAATAAAGAGAACAACGTTCTGACTGCCATTGCTTAACAGTTAATACAGATCAGGATAGAATCCCATATCCCCCAACATTTTCCCTTCTCATCCTCTCCTTCTACATTAACTATTAAGCAAGGAGTAAAACAGTGTGTAACAGGAGCATGGGTACAAATTGTCATTCCAACAGAGGACGTAGGCAAGTATTGAACAGGCTACTAATGATAAGTACTAGAGATGGAATATTCCACATGGATGGAATTATTACTTCAACAATGACCCCAAAGTAGAAACTATCACATTTTCTGGAAGGTTTTGTGCAGTTGTGTGCCTGTGTGAAGTAAAATGTGTGAGTGTGGGGGATGTGGGCTGCTAGGTCATAGGTTAAAGTTATAAGCCTTGACTGATTTCCACAAAGGTAAATGGAAAAGGCAACGACCAAGTAATACATCAGTGTTTGAGTTGTGACTTCCTAGGAGAATTCTAGTGTTAGCATAGATAGGATTTTGGTGGACAGCATAGATTACAAGTGGTAAGTATAACTGTTTATTTTATATATTTCTCCCACATCATTTATACATTTTCTCATATGATTTCACTGCAGTTTATTCATACTTTGCCTTTAAGATGTTAAGCTATTTAAGTCAGGCAGGACATACTTCAAGCTTGGCATTACTGTCCTTGCTTGGAACATTGGACAGTTGTCTACCTCTGGAGGGCTTAGTTTCTTTCCCTGAAGGTTCCTCAGCCATTGTTTCTGATTCAGTGAGCTCCCAACAACTCAGGTCAGCCATCTCTGTGGGTCTCCTCCTCATGATCCTGATCCCTTTGATCATATACTCTTTCCTCTCTCTTTAGCTGGATGGGGATCTCAAGCTGGTGCTTAGCTATGGATCTCTGCTCTGCCCGCATCCATTGCTCGATGAAGGTCCTAGAATCATTCTTTGCAGCTGTTAGTTAGCCAGTGCAATTAGAACCAGGCCTCAAGAGCTGTTTACAACACAGATAAGGGGACTTGTGGTAATGGTCAGTCAAAAAATGATTATACATGATTGGTCAAATAAAATGTCGAGTCAAATACTGAAGTCTTGTTCAGTTGAGGTGATTAATACAGACACACTCAGGTGTTGTTTGTCACTGGGTAGGTTCCCTGTCTTTGACTGTGAAGGATGTTTACCCAAATTTTAATAAAGCAAAGGTGGTGCCAATAGCATAAGATAAATAAATGAACATTAAACCCATGGTCCCATTCATACTATGCAAGCACTCAACCACAGAGCTATTTCTAGTCTATCAGTTTCCATTATTCATAACAGAAGGAACTTTAAGAACATTTCCTTCAAGCTATTGGTGTCTTCTTTGACTGAACAAGCATGAATGTGTTCTGTGTTCATGGGCCCTTTTCCAGGGGTTCTGTGTGTGTGTGTGTGTGTGTGTGTGTGTGTGTGTGTGTGTGTGTGTGTGTGTGAATGTTGGTTCAGATTAGAGGAAGTCTGAGATATACCATGCTCTCTGGTCTCCTGTGGGATCTCACTGCACTGTGCTTGATGAACTTGGGCTCTCCTTTTGTCTTGTTTCCTAAATTTTTTGCTTGTGAACCATTCAGTTAGCTTCTGGGAAAACTGACCTAAAAAGAAGCTATACACTGAGCCTCAGAGGGTTTGTCTATTTTTTCCTTTAAACAAAATCTTAGTATTTTCCCTTATATTTAGCATGGCACATACCTCGTTCATTTTGGGTATAAAAGGAAGGAAACATTACATGCAGTGGCCTTGTTAGAACCTCTTCTATTATTACAACTTCCTATGGGATATGATTTGATCTGCAGTAATTTCTGTAACAAGCCATACAAAAAAAGCTCTCCATTGAGTGAGTGTACAGCGGCATAAATTCTATGTTTGTTGTGGAAACTAGAAATTGCTTTTAAAGTTCAATTATCAAATTTCCAGGAGATTAAAATTGTAAGTTAAGTTGTGTTCTAAAAATAGTCAGTATGCTTTGCAAACTGGGTACATTTGAATCCACACGGTTCAGATAATTCTCTTTTCCAACATTATGAACAAAACATTGATATGTTTCCTGTTGTCATTTCCCAAACTGAGCATTTTCACTTCCTCCAGTAGGATGGATGATAAGCAAATCATTCCAAATTTAGCACACTGGAAATATCTCATGTTTAAATCATAGCTGTGTTTATGGTTCTATGTCTGGTACAAACGTTATCCTCCACTTTGCTTTAGGTAACGTTCTGAATGACTGCATTTGCTGCTGCATCCCACAAATGGCCAGGGTGTAAACAAGTCTTGTATTCTTTAAATAGCATGGTAGTGTTTATGATATGCAAGTAACTGGTCTTTCTCCCCCTCACCACTTTCCTTAGTTTGTGAGCAATTAATATCGATTCCCCAGCATTTGGATCCTCTTTGAGACTCAACTGGTCACATGGAATTGTCCCTGAACCTGTTTTGAAAATAGAAGTAAGAGACAGATTTTACTTAAAGAGAAGATTTTTTTAAATCTTTTTTTCACTTGTAAATATGTATATTGGCTATATCTAGCATTTTGCTTGGAAGTTAAAGTCCCTCTATACCTGCCTCCCTGTATCTTTGTCTCTTTGTCTGTCTTTGTCTTTGTCTACCTCTCTCTCTCTCTCTCTCTCTCTCTCTCTCTCTCTCTCTCTCTCTCTCTCTGTGTGTGTGTGTGTGTGTGTGAATGTGAGCATTAATGATACAGCATGTATGGCCAGAAGACAACCAGGGATTTTGGTCCTTGTTGCCAGCCTTCTTTGATATATGAGCTCTTCCTTGTCTCTACTATACACTCTAGGCTAGTTGGCACATGAATTTCTAGGGATTATTTTTATTTCCACCTTCACTTACTGGAGGAGTCCCGGGATTGCTGACTATGCTCCAATTTATGTGGAGTGAAGAGACTCCAA
The DNA here is from genome assembly GCA_033318265.1 of Phyllotis vaccarum. Taxonomy (NCBI): domain Eukaryota; kingdom Metazoa; phylum Chordata; class Mammalia; order Rodentia; family Cricetidae; genus Phyllotis; species Phyllotis vaccarum. Next base: position 96,080,881 of record JARWLC010000015.1, on the reverse strand, counting down.
CTTAGGTCTTTAGGCTTGCACTTTTCCCAAAGTGCCATCTCTCCAGCCTTGAGGTTATGCTTTAATCTTGCTCAGAAAGATCTAGTCTTACCACAAAATAGATGATATTGACTATTATGTCAGCTGCCCACTAATGTGGAAGTTTATGATATGGTATTTCAAAAGGATGATTTTAAGATGAAGAGGCAGATAAAAGACAAGAAAAATCAACCTGCATGACTAACCAAGGAAAGATGTTGACCTTTAAAGCTACCATTAAGTTCTAGAGCCTCCTGGATGTCTGCAATGATTAGTAAAGCTAGAAGAATGATCTGGTAAAGTCTAGGATGCAAAGAAAGAAAAGAGAAGCAACAGGAAGGAGGCAGGGACTTTTATATTTTTTTCCCCAGTATTCTGAGCTGCCAGGGGCTGCCTTGTGATGCTGTAAGTCCCTGGTCATTTACTTTCCTGCTAAGACTGTAGGATCCAGTCAAAAAGTACAATTAAACTCCTCTTATATAATAGTTTAGAATGACTCCCTCATTATACTGCAGCAGCTCTGCATATAATAATGTTAATAATCACCATTGTGATAATAATAGTAATAAAATTAACTCATAATTACATGGGGCTTACTTGCATGTTGTATAAAATGTGCCTTATATGTCCCAGGACTTTATAGTTATTAGTTAGTTATAGTTACTCTAGGAAATGTTACTATAAAAATTTCTACTGAATGGGTGTTAATGAGAAACACACAATAGGTGAAATTCTTTACTCTGGATTTCTCAGCAGGTAAGTTGTAGAACCATGATTTAGGTCCCAGAAAATCTGGCTTCCAGGTCTACAATCAACTGATCTCAGATAACCTACTCTTAAATTAAGAGGCAGCAAAGATAAAGAACCACAGAAATGACCATGGCTGTTGCTTTGTATAGTCATGCTTTCTGCTTCTCTAACACAATATTTGAGATCTGGTCATTTATATATAAAAAATAGAAGTGCATTTGGCTGACAGTTCTGAAGGTTAAAGTTCAAAATCATAGCTGTGATACAACATAGTGCTGTGCATAGTGGGTGTGGGTGCAGAGAAGCCCAGAGATGAGGTAGAAAGTTGTGCATAATCACTTATAGAGGTGATGGAACATCAGTCATTCAAAAATCAAATTCAAATTTAATCACACAAAGACAGAGGACTAATGGTGTCATGCCTGCAAGTCTCAGGAGTGCATCTTCTGGCACAGCTGTCTTCAGGACTCCACCGATGTTATCAAGGGTATTTTTCCCTTCTGTGCCTTGATTGTATTTGTTTTTTTTTTCTGCATCAATTCCACACAAACCTTTTTTTCTGTAGTCTTCATGGCAGCTTCATAATGATTCTGCCTATTCACAGCCACTAGTAGGGCATGTCTCTAAGACCATTTGAAATAGTCCCATAAATGATGCTTGCTCAATCTATCTATTGCTTAATACATTGCATTTTAAGGAAAACTGCTGTGCATATTGGCCTGGATTGCATGTCTGCATCACCTGAATTTAAACATCTTGAAAGTAGATCGGAGTCTACATATTGAGTAAAGACTAATGAAAAGAGCCAGACCGTGAGGTTGATGCAAACTATATAAAACCAAAGTATCCTGTTTTGTTGAGATGGGTCTTTCATTGCTCTATGGCCCACCTATTTGTTTAGGTTGACTTGACAATGAGCTCTATGTTTCCTCCTGTCCCTGCAACTCTTGAATTGGGATTAATAGTTCATGCCATAACATTTGGCTTAATTATTATTATTTATAAATTTAGGATCTTGGAATTGAACTCAGGTCTGCATACATAAAGGACATACACTTTACAAACTAACTGATCGGTTTCCTCAACCTCTAACTTTTGCTAGTCTAAAATATTCACTCTTACTTAAGCTGTGACTAAGCAGGGAGAGGCAGGCTGCTTGCTACCTCTTCTACTCACTGTCAGTCAAACTAAGATCATTCATAGACTGCCTAGTCCACTCATCAGAAAGGACCTTTGCCAGTTTGATCTGTGAAATTTTAAACCTCTAATTTTATAGACAGTTCTCAAATTATAAACCAATTCTCTTTCAGCAATTATTTTACAACTGTAGTGTTTGGAAAAGAGAGTGTCTTTTCAAGTAAAAAGGGTCATTATAAATGGTTTGTAGTTTTCTAGGCCAGACTACCTTATTGGGCACCTAGTCAACTGTTAGCAAAATTTTGAAAGGTCTAGCATTTATCCTTGGCATGTTTCAAGCAATAGTTGTAAGCTGTTTCGTATACCTGGAATGCCTACCCAAAATTCCCCACAATGCACAGGGAAATTATTCTGAATTTTAAAGAGGTATTGAGACAAATCATGGGCAAAGAAAAGAGCAGAGGTATATTAGTTACCTAAATAAATGGATTTCAATTCTGTCTATCGAATCACTTCTAAAAGAGTTCAAAGAAAGAAATTAGACTCCTTGTGGATGGGGCTCAGCTGCACAAGTATACAGGTAGCTGGCACACAGCAGTATTGCAAACTGAGACCTTTGGATAGTTCCTATTTTTATTCTTCCCATTGCTTACTTATTATATTTCTCAATAAAGCAAGAGCGATAGGCAGAAGCATGCATTTTCTATTGTCTAAAATGACTTCCAGGCATCCAGTGACTACACATAGCTTTTTTAAAATCCTTACTGGTGTGCACATCCTCTCATATGCCAGAATGAATGAACACTTGTTGACAAGCTTACATTCATTGGAGTATAATGTACAGCTCTGAGGTTCTCAAAAAAGTAACAGAACCAATTTTGCTCATGTGGTAAGTGAATACCATTTCTATCCATTTTTATGAACTCAGGAGGGGAAAAATCAAGCCATATTGTTTGAAGGGGGAGAATACTGGCTAAATCCTGTTGTATTTCTGCTTGTAACCAGAAACACATCTTTTCATTTCTGTATTCTTTTGCCAAGTCCTTCCAGGGAGTCTGCTGGCTCTGGTATGTCCCTAGTCACTGACCTACATGTGAAGTAAAATATACAGAAGAGGATACTGAAGAGATTGCCCATCAGTTAACACTACACACTCCTTTTTGAGAGGACCTGAGTTTGGTGACCAGCACTCCATTGTTGTGAAGCATCTGTAACTCCAGATCCAGAGTAATCTAATGCCTCTGGCCATTGTTGGTACCCTCCCATACTCATACCACCTCTCTACAAATTACAAATAAAATACTTTGTTGTTGCTAAGACAAAGTTGGACAATTTTTAAATATATGTGGGGGAGGAGTAGGTACTACCTGATTAGAAATTGACATTTTAGTGACTATCTGAAAATCTGGTTAAATTAGATCGGTGACATGTTTGGAGCAAAGGGCAAATGGCAGCTGGTCAAGTGATCTAAAGAGAGTGAGTGAAGGAGAGTGTGAGTAGAGATAATGGCTTGTATTTGACTTAGAAATGAAAGAAAACCTTGAAGAGACAGAAATGTTATCATCTCTTCTTCTGTTGCCCTCCCTGAATCTCCAGCTCTCCTTACCAGGATTAAAATGTTCCCTCTTCTTATTTTCCTATACCCTTTAATACAAGGCTATGTTAGTCTTACTCAAGCCCTGTCTAACTTCCTTCCCAAATATGCCAGATTCTTCAGTTATTTAAAAATCTCCCCTTTTAGGCAATTTTTAGGCAGATCCTTATTGATCTTATAATAAAACCTCAGAGCCAAATACTGAGGAAAAGCTGAAAGATCAGAGAGACAGAAGAACAAACCACAGCTACTTCTTACCACTACTAAATCCTCAGGTTGAAAACACATATATCTGTCTCCACAAATACTCAGAATGCTGTGAGTTTTTGTCTGAAATGATCAAAGAGATGGCAAGCTCAGAAGGCCAAAATCCTTCCTTTCACCTTATATTCCTTTCTGTGCCCAGCCGTATCACTTCCTGTCTCAATCTTCCTAGTGCTTCCCAAGAACTAAGGGACAGGCAAGAAATTCCAAGTGCTGAATTTAAGGTCTGTGCTACCACTGCCTGGCTTTGTTTCTCTTTTGAACTGGATTAATCTCGTGTAGCCCAGGCTGGCTTTGAAGTCATATAGATCCAGACCAATTGCTGCCTCCCAAGTTCTAAGATGAAAGTGTGTGCCACCACTGCCTGACCTCTATGGCTATCTCTGTGGATGGCTCTGTCCTCTGATCTTCAGGCAAGCTTTATTTGTTTAGAATTCAAATAACATATGACTACATGCAATCCTTCCAACTTGACTCCTACAAGATGAGAATTGCCTTGTGTTGAATTTACTCCTCACCAAATTTATTCATTTACTCTTCACCAAAGTGTCTGCTAATAAGAAGAAACTCTAACTCAGGTAGCATTAGGCCCTGGAAGGATAGATGGTTTCATAACCATCAGCCTCATCGGAGACCCTCAATCATTTATCCCCTCTTTTCTCACCCTAATCTCATTGTTGAGCCCACAGTCTGATAGCACTAGCCTCTTTATTGCACTTTGGGAGCAGTGGCTCATTCTTCAAGTGGGAAGATCCTGAATCTAAGATAGAATCCCTCATTTGTTAGTTGGTCCTTGTGGATTTCTATCTGCCTAATTGATCATGCTGAAACTCTCTGAGGGAACACTTGATCTCAGAAAATCCTCTAGAAGAAAACTTCCCAGAGTGCACTGGGCCTTCAGTATTGTTGCAGAGTCAGAAAATATGAGATGAAGAGTGGCTAGGGCAAATGGCACAATATAATAAATTACTCAAGAAAATAGCAAGCTAAAACTTCCAATGAGCTTATTCTGCCTACTTTGAAGTGAGAGAAAGTAAGCATTCAAGTGTCATATGGCTTAAGGGAGGGGGGATCAAGAGAAGAAATGTTCCTAGGAGCTGTGGTATTCACTTGGGCTAATCCAAACTCAGATTTAGACTTTATTAAATTAGATCCAAGTATGTGTAGACATGTATCCATCATCTTTATCTGTCTGCCCACCTAGTTAATGGTCTACCATCTACTTAATGAAGAGTCATCCACGTTTATAGAAGAAATGGTGATTTCTGGGCTGTATTTGAGTCATAAGCAAATAGTTGATTTATTCTACTAAAATTTATTTAAGTTTCTTTTCCAAATGCTTCCACTTGCCACAACTATACTGCAATGGTTTGACCATGTTCTATAAATTTCATATATTAGATACATAATCCCTTAAGTCAAGTCAGTTGTATCTGAAATTGGAATCTATGGGAGGTAGCTAGCATTAGATAAAATCTTGAAAATGAGGTCGGTAACTATGTGACATTAGAGAAGATAAAGAATAACTTGTGAAAGCTCACTTGCTCTTGCTTGCCACTGGATGTCCTCAGTGCCTCAGAACTCTGCAGTCTTGAACAACAGAGAGGACTTCATCCAAGGTGGTGGTGGTGAGATCACTGGATCTTGAGATGATATTTCCTCCTTCACAGGTAGTCAGTAACCAGTAGACCTTTTGTGAAAAGCAGGTGAACACACACCACATTTGAGAATCCATGTTCCATAACACACTCACACACACACACACACACACACACACACACACACACACACACACACACACACACACACACTTCCATGGCCCAAATCAAAAGTTATAGTTTTAGTTAATATAGGTTTTAACCTGAGGTTTTGGGGGAAGGCCAGCGAGTGCTTGGGGAATACTACCAAAGGGCAACACTGAAAACAGTGTATGTGAGCTCCAGCACAGCGGTCAACAGAAAGATGCTTCATAGCCTCATCTTCCCAGGGCTGCTGTGCACTCTTAATAGAATAGGAATTTGGAATGTGTAGTTATATAGAAGTAATGTTTTACTTCTTGCTTGCAATGGACCCTTATACCAGCTAACAAGGGAAAAATGAGCAATATATAACAAACTTACTTATTTTATGCATATGAGAGAGGCCTATGGAATCTTATAAATTAGCCTATAGAGCATCATCAACTAAGAATAGTACATTTGTAGGGAAATGAGAAGATAGAACAAAGACTAAGTCACTAACCCTGGCAACTAGTGAAGGTCAAATAAGGGTAATATTGACCTCCTGGTGCCACCTATGACTGCCATGAATCTAATGTTGTGTTCTGTGGTGACCGTTTGTTCTCCTTTGTAGAAAGGTGGAGGTGGATAGAGGCTTCTGTCTGTAAATTTGTTCTCTGATGTTAGGTAGAGTTTCTTACACAGGATCCTGGATTGTCTTCAACTCAAAGCCATCCTTATGCAAAGGAAGCACTTTGGGGAAATATATTCTGGCTCCCATCTGATCTAAGGAAGACCCATTAAATGTATGCAAGTACCTCTGATCATATAATAGGATTTAGAAGATCATGAAATAAAGAACCAACAGTAGTTTTGATTGTTGAAGAACTGGTTTGCCTAAACATGATCTTTAAGTTGTTCATAGTAGTGACTAGGGTTACAGGTAAGAACTCATTTAACTGAATTTATAATACTTCTCCTGCCCCCGTGTACAAGTAATACAAATTCAAAGAAATTATTAGACCCATTTGATGTTTACCTAGATAAAGAGAGACATATTGGCACAGAGTAAAAATCAAAGAGATTCCAGTGTAGAAAATAAATAAATGAACCAAAGGTAACTTTTATGTTACAATAACTTTTTTGCAAGTAAAGATAGCACAAAAGAATGGAAGTGAATGAAAAAGATACTTAGTTTGAAATATGAAATTTAAAAAGAATAAAATGAATATAAAGTAAAAACCTAACAAAGAACCAAAGCACATATTCCTAGCAGTGACAGACTGTACCTTGAAAGTAAATACTAAGAAATAACAACCTTTTCTAGTGTGGTTCATTGTAGACTAGAAGCTGAATTAGAATTTGGTCCATTGCAGGATATGGATTGTTTGGGCTATTCATTTTGTCCTAAAGTATTACAGCAAATTAGTTGGCACATTTTAAGGATTATCTGCTAAGGATTTGAAAGAAGATAAAATGTTATATGCTAAGGTCCTGTCAGAGAGAACATGTCACCCACAAAGAATAATTAACTGCAACACTGAATATAAGCTAGTTAGATTTTTTTCCTGATGTATCTTTAATTATCTTGGTAGGTAGACATTCACTACATTACTGCTGTTCATTTGAAATGTGAACAGAAAACATTGATTAGTCTTTTTTTTTTTTTCAATTTTTACCCATTCACCATCTTTCAAAGGGCCAGACTTTCCCTACCACCACCTTCCAATAGAAACCATTTGACAATGAAATTTCCTTAGGCTAAACAATTCAGTACCTTCTTTCTAACTCAGTATTTCCTAAAGATTGTGCTGTCTGCATACCAGGGTTCTAAGATGTAGTATGAAATGCTGCTTTCCAAAAGGGAAAATTTGGAATTGTATAATTTTAAAATATAGCAAGATAATTAGATTTATAACTGGAGGATTTTTGAGTGTGTTACAATCATCACACAGAAAAGGAATTACAAAGAGTTTATGAATATGCAGGATTTCTTACATTATGTAGTACGAAAAATGTTAGTCTCTTGAAATCTAACTGCACAAGATGGTAGGATTTTTCCAGAAGAGTCTGGAGAAAGGAACATAAGTCACACTTTGGAGCTTCAGAGATGATTTTCAGGCCTCAACACCAGTTTTACCTTCTAGTATGTTTTTAAGCAGGCACATTTCCTGTAACGATTTTTTAACCTACTATATTCCATTCACTCATGTATTCCTCATATTTTTATAATTGTGTACTCCATACATACATTCACTAGGTGATAAGGATTTTATAGTAAATAATATGGGCACAGTGTTTGCCTTAATGTGAACATAATAGTAGCTAAAAGAGGCATTGCTTAGTAACACGAAATGGTTTTCCTATGATACAGTTATTGTGAAAGAGTGCCAGTTGTCCCCCCTGTGTTCATTATTCTCTCTCTTGTGATGATACTTTGGTTTATATTTAATCTGGGAAAAAAACCAGAAGAAATTATTACTTGGTTTCTCACCAATTATTGTACCTTGGTATGAGCAGATGATTAAGGTCTATCTCATAAGGTCTGAATTAAAGAGTTCTCTGTGCTTTCTGATTTATTTTTCTGCCTACCCCAATTTGTTCCCCAAATAGTCTTTTTTTTTTAAAGGAAGAAAGCTGATATGTCTGCCACCACTTGCTAAGAGTGCTGTTATGACAGAAGGTCATTTGACCATAAAGTAAGCACAGTAGCTTCAAGTTTGTAGAACAAATGCAAAAGCACCTGTTTCCCTGAGTACCTAACAGAACACGTTTCTTCATTAGGAACAAAATGATGTCTGACTACTGGTCTACCTTCTTCAGAATTTCTTTCTTTGAACTGGAGTCTTAGCCTCAAAAGAAACCAAAGATGTCACTTCCAACTAGCTTGTAATGCTACCTCCATATAGCTTTCTGGGAAGTAAGCAATAGGAAAAAAAGGTTCATGTTCAAATACTGGTAACACTTGTGTGATGGCAGAAAAGTGACTGTTCTATCATTGATATTTTTGATAGTTGTTTCGGTGGGAATAGATGATTGGGTATATTTAAAGTTTAATTTGTGAATGGAAAGAAGAAAGTTCTTTGTACATTCTGTTAACTTCTAGTGTATTCAGGTAGCAACATACCCCTGAAACAGTGGTTCTCAACCTTCCTATTGCTGTGATTATTTAATATAGTTCTTTATGCTGTGGTAACCCTCAACCATAAAATTATTTTCATTGCTACTTCATAAATGATTTTGCTGCTGTTATGATTTATAATGTAAATATTTGATGTGAATCCCTATAAAATTGTCATTTGTCCCCTTTGAAAGATATCTTGACCCACACACAAGTTGAGAATGCTAGATTCCCTAGCAGCTTGACGTCTTGGTTGGACCTTCTGGGAATTGAAATCTTAACTGCCCTGATCAGACAGGCTGGTTCAGTTCTGACACACTTCTCAGGGATACCAAAATTGTAGATTTACTTGATACCTGGCACATCTGAAGACAATAACATCAGCTGAAAATAACTGAGTTTGTGTAGTAAAATATTAAACAAACAAATGAAGTATAAAGCATACTTTAGCAAATGCTATTCTTGGCATGGAATCCTTGCATTAAATCAAATTCTTTCTCCCTAGGAGCTAGTTAAATCTTTCACAAATATGGTAAGGGAACTTTTTCTATCCTGAATTGTCTCTGTTGCCACCTGGTTTGACACCATTTACTATGGACAAGTAGATGTGAGTCTCAAAGTATATGCTGTATTTGAATGAGTTTGAATGCAACTGTATACATCTAGAATGTTTTGGAAACCTGTATGATGTTCAAATACACTTGAGTATAGATTCTGGACTGCCAAATAGAAAAAAAAGTTTTGAGTGAGTTTTTAAACCATTCTTTAATTTCAGTTATTTTAAGTAACTTTAAGTTTTACTGTGATTATGAGCATTAACAATAAAATATTGAGTGTATAGTAATGTCCATAAGATAAATGTATTTACTATGAGTAACATTATTGTTGCTCTTATCATTGTCTTTAATGCTCTACGTAACTTGAAAACATATTAGTCAGATTACAATAGTGGAGAGGCTGCCTGCATTTTTCTCATCTCCCTAATAAAGCCATAGAGTTTTATTAGCCCTGTTTCTTCACATTAATGCTTTGATTTCTAGTTTCTTTTTTACCTACTTTTTGCAGTGCTAATGCTGAAAGAATTTCAGTGTTCCCCTTTTCAGTGTGTTTCCTCCTGCAATCAGAGAATTATTCCTCCCTGTACTTTTTGGTAGCATGTGGGCGGAGGGTTTATATGATGCTGTGGCTTAGCAAAGAAAGAAACAATCAAGGCTTCTTGCAACATCAAAGCTCCTCTTGACATTAATCAAAAGCTGACTTAATATTTTATTCTGTGTCATATTGCTGTTTCTGTAGATCCACCTGGGATTTTGTAACTTAAACATTTCATTTTCCTGTAAGTATCAGACATTTTGAAGCAGCAACAACAAAAACAGTGAACTGCATAGCAGAAAGAGACAGGGCTCTATGGCCTTTGAAACTTTAATTTCTGGTGATCAATTCTCAAGAAAATCACTGTTTGATTATTTACTAGAACCTTTAAATATCAATGGTTCTCTCTACTAGAATATTAAATATAAGCTCTTCCAAGATCTTAATACTTTATTCTAAAGTACTTTGCTCATGCATAATTTGTATAGACCATTGAAGGCTTTTAGCTAAAATAGTCTGTCATGTTCCATTCCTTTTATTAAATAAATATATGTTGAAACTCAAGTTCAGAAGAACTAACCCAAATCTTGAAGGGACTCCAAAGATTCCCTGTTCATGAGCAGTTAGTTTGGATTATTTCTATATAAAATTCAATCTGCTTTACATATAAATGAAGAGTCACATTAATTATAACACATATAAATTGCAGTCATAACTCCTGTTGTCAAAGGTATCTGTTTTTCAATATAAATAAGATTTAATAAATTGTTGAAGGATGTTTTCAAATAAACAAAATTACTTTTTCCTAAAACAAGGTGACTTGAAATGTTGTACAGTCTTTTTTATGTGGCTGTTGAGTATGTTTGACTGCTTCCTATGGGCATTCAGGATATAAAATGAATAAAGGAAGGTTCTGGCTTCCTAGAGACCCCATTAAACATACAAAGTACTGTGAAACATCCAATTAGGGTCTACAAGGTATCCTGCAGGGGCAGAGGAGCTGCTAACAGTCCCAGAAAGCTCTTGATTTCCTGTTTGAGACTTTCAAAGAACTTGTCCAGAGTTGTGACTGCCATAGAACATTCTAGCTCTTGTGATTATTTGCACTCTGTCCTGTTCCACCACCCCATGATCATTCTACACACAGTGATAATATGGCCCTTTGGAACACAGAAATCATATGATTCAATGATACAATGCTCTTCAATGCTGCTTCTTAAATTTAAGTCATACCCACTACCTGCATAAATTTATCAAAGTGCAATATCATTGTTACCTCTCATAGCTCTTTCCTCTTGGAATAATATAGTCAGCACATACCATGTTAGTTGCCATGAGTCATATTACTGCAAATGGCTATACATTAATCTTTTGTCTTTTCTTAAATGTGCCTGGAATGTGATCCTCTCATGCTTTCTGAATGAAACTCTTTTCCTTTTGGGTACATATGGGTGACTCATTCTTTTGCAGTTCTTAGCTAAAATCTTACCTCCTTTATATATTTCAATATCTTCCTTGTTTACTTTATTTTTTCATATTTTCTCTTTTATTGAAAATAGATTTTTATACAATATATCCTATATTTTTTTCATACAATATATTATGCTTTCCTCTCCCTCTACTCTTCCTACTTCCTCCTCATTCCACTTCCCTTCATGCTGTGGAATAATCCTTTTGTACACTATAAAAAATTGTCACTAAAATTAACTTAATAAATCACTGATTGGTCAGCAGCCAAGCAGGAAGTATAGATGGAATGACCAAACTAAAGTTGATGGGAAGAAAAAGGACAGAGTCTGAGGAGTTGCCAGCAGAGACAGAAGGAGCAGGAAAGATACATTTACATATGGCTTTCCAATGTGGGTCCAATTTTCACAGAAAGCTTGACAAAAGCTTTAAAAAGGGATTCTAGTCACATAAGAACAGAGTCAAGGACAGCTTCTTGGTAGCTGAATTTTCTTGAGTGGGCTCTGTTTGAATGGCAAGCAAATGTGTAGCTCTTTTAAGAGACTACTTCCTAGCTCAGCATTAGTGGCAAAAATGGAAAGCTCTTTTGAGAGGCCCTGCTATCAAACACATGGTGTTTATGAGAAGCTAGCAGCATGCCATGCTACATGGTGGCTTGTGGCATGGACCTAAAATCTTTCCAGAGTTGAGGCCATAAACATGGCTTCTAGACCTGGTGTCAAACTTGCCTCTGTCATGAAACTAGCCTATTAAGGAACCAAGGAGCAGGGTGGAAACAGCCACCAAGGAGCTGTTTTGGTTCCAGCTATGCTGTTGTTTAGCATTTTAAAGACTGGTAATCAGCAAAAGATAGAGATATGCTGTTAAGACATATTCAAACAAAAAAAATTCTCTAAATAGATTATATGTGTTTATAACTAAACAGGCTCAGGAGAGAAAATAAAAAGGGTAGAGAAAGTTTTTTACTAAAGAAAGAGTAATAAAAATGAGTCATGTAAAGTCTGGATCCCGTATGTTACTATGCTGTCTTTAATTTTTTGATGACTAATGAACAAATGATAACTGCTGATAAAATTATATATATTTGAAATGTCTTGACTTCAAATGTCTTGACTTCAAAATTTAAGTCTAAAGATTTATTCCGTTGGGCAAGAGGTTCTACTTTTCTTGCCACAGGAAATGAAATGCTCTGGATTCATTCTGGGTTAAGAAAGATAAGATTTGATTGAAGAAAACCCCTGAAAAATCTTCAGTGGGAATGGATGTACCAGAATAGCCAACATTTTAGAGCACCCCTGTTGTAGTTTCCTCTGATTTCTGTATCTACAACAGCTTCAAGGCTGGTGGCTGAGGTGATACAGCCTCACATACTAATCCAGACAGGATTTGATCATAATATTAAAATTTCTAAGGTTCCCCCAAATATTATCAGTACCCCAGCAGGAAGTGGTCTAGAGAACTATACCCATATTTCCAAAAATAAATTATGAATGTTTGTCATCATGTAAGGAGGCTGGTTACAAGTTGCTATGGATAATGGTCAGACAAAAAGATAAACAAAGAAGATTAAGTTCAGGGATCTTGTTCTAAAAAGAAAAGAGGGTATATAGAAATGAAAGGATAGATTATTGGATCTACTTTAATTCAAAAGAGCTTAATCTTACATTTTTTACATTGGTATGGATTTTAGTTTATTTATAAAAATTTAAAGTTAACTGTGTTATACTGCATGTATATTTCTACTCTTGTTTAGGGCATTATGTCTGTACATATTATTTTAAAATTTAATATGTAATTAAGGAATACAGACTAATATTTATATATAATAGCAAACTTACAGTCACAATAGTATATTTTCAAGGTTATGCAGAAATATTTTTCAGATAGATAGGTAATCTTCAAACACTTCAAAGACCTCAAGAGCATGGCATTTAAACATTAGGTAACATTTTACCCTTCTGGGGTCTTTGACAGAGTTGAAGACTAGAGATTCATAATTATAATTTTTCTTAGGTATGATAAAAGATAAATTATGTGTAAAACTTTAGACTCACTAAGATAGTATAGAGTATTTTCTCTTATTTTGCCAAATGCAAATATTAAATAGAGTTACTATGATTCTTACTTAATAACTGTTTTGTTGTATATAGTTTTTCTATGTTAAAGTTAAAATCTTGCTTTTTAACTAGACAAAAGGGTAAATACTGTAGAATAATCTTCTTGTACACTGTAAAATTTTTTCACCTGAATTCATTGACTAAAACACTGATTGGCCAGTAGTTAGGCAGGAAGATATAGGAAGGGTGACCAAACAAAGGATGATGGAAAAGAGAAAGGTGGAGTCTGAGAAATCACCAGTCAGATGCAAAGTAAGTAGATAAATACACCATGCTAATAAAAGTACTACCATGTGGCACAGCATAAATAAGGAATATAGGTTAACTTAAAATATAAGAACTAGTTAGTAATGAGCCTGAGCTATTGTTGATCATTTATAATTTATATTAAGCCTCTGTGTGGTAATTTGGGAAGTGACTTCTGGGTATTTTGGGACAGATGAACAGAAGAGAAATATTCATTTAAACTTTCCCATCTGGATTCACCCCCTTTCTTTTTCTCATTAGAAAAAAATGGGCATCTAATCTAATCTAATATGATTAAACAAAAACAAGTACAGAGGTATAGGACAAAGCAAGCTAAAAAAAGAAAGAGAGAAATTTAAAAAAGGAAAGAAGGAAGAGAAAAGCCCTGACATGACATTATGAGATAAGGTACTTCCAAAAATGCTGCTGAGTTCATTTTCTGTTGGCCATATACTGATGGGCATGTGGCCCGCCATTAAGAGGAGTTTGTTTCTCCTGTGAGACTCCAAAACTAAATTTTATTTTGCAAGTTATTATCAGTTGGAGATAGCTTCTGGGTAAAGGACTGGGGTATGTGTTTGCTTCTCTCTTCATCTTTAGGATTCTATCTGGTGCAAACTTGTGCAGGCTCTGTGCATACTGCTTTAGTCTCTGTGAGTTCATATGTTTTAGTGTTTTAGTCCTGTTGTACTTAGAAGGCTTTATTTTCTTAGTGTTCTCCATTTCCTCTGGCTCTTACTCTCTTTATACCTCTTCTCTGTGGTTCCCTGATCCCTGAGAATCAATGAAGACATCCCATTTATGATTAAATGTTCCTAGGCATCTTACTTTCTGAATATTGTCCAGCTATATGTCTTTGTATTCATTCCCATCTATTGCAAGAAGCAGCTTTTCTCAAGATGGCTGAGCAAGAAATTGATCTATGAGTATAGAAGAATGTTATTAGGAGTTATTTTATTGCTTTGTTTCTTTAATAGAACAGTAGTATTTGTGTTTGTTTGTTTGTTTTTTTGTTTTTGTTTTTTTTTCTTCTTGTGGCTCTGGGATACTTAGTCTCAGAATCTTGCTCACCCAAGCAGTTTTGGGCACAAGTTCCATCTCACAGAGTAGGCCTTAATCTAAATCAGATATTGGCTGGTTTTTCCCAAAAGATTTGTGTCACCTATGCACTAGCATATCTTGTAGGCAGTACACCATTGTAGATCAAAGAACTTGCAGCTGTGTTGGTGTTTACCTTCCTCCATTGGCAGTATGCAGAGTATCTTCCAGTACTAAGAACATTAACCCACAGAGGTGAGACCTAGGTTACACCAGTTTGACTGCTCAATGATCAATGAATTGTGTAGGTGTTGTCTTAAGCAGTAGGACCTTGAGTCAGTTTGTGGAGAGCAATCTATAGTATTGGTAAGAGCCTGAGTTGTCTGGGAGTTCTTATGAGACCCCTTTTGCCAATGCCACAATGAGGTGTAACCCATTCCTGGTATTAAAAACTTTATATGGCGATAAGATATGTCCAGATATGTCTATCTCCCCTATTATCTGGCAATTTCATTTAGATTGTCTTTCTATACATATATATTTTAGGAAGCTTCTAGTGTATTAGGTTACTATACAACCCTCCAAATGGCCCATAATTTTAGCTGTCTCTCCATGTATTTCCCCCCTCATTTTAACATCTAAAATTTTTATTTTATTTTGAGTATGAGTATTTTGCTTGCATGTATTCCTGTGCTATTGGAAGCCAGAAGAGCATAGTAGATCTTTAAAAATTGAGCCCAGGTCCTCTGGAGGAGCAACCACTAAGCCATCTCTACAGTCCTTTTCTCTTTTCTTATTTAATACACATAACAATACCTAAAGCAGTCTTGTTTATCATTTCTTCCCAACACTTTCCAATCCTTTTCCTGTACAGCCTCTCTCTCCACAGACATATACTCACACACACACACAGATAGAAGCTTTCCAAATCAGAGACCCATTTTACCATGTTTCTATTCAATATTTACCCATACACACTTCTTAATTAAATGCATGAATAAATGGATGATTTCTCAAGAAGAATTATGGACACCGATGTATAGTCTTCTCAGACAGAGGGGTAATAAGAAGTTAAGTAATAAGCCTTATTGTCTATAGTGAAACTTACAAGAAACTAACAAAGAAGAAAGGAACACTGCCTTGCTAATACCAGTATCTGTACACAGAAGTTTAGACAAATGTTCATCTTTTCCAGTGGTGCCTTTACTGAACAGTGTTATTCTCTTTAAAAATTACAGTTTATGATTTACATTCTTTTGTGGGATTTGGAGGATTGAGAAGGAAGGTGATGAAAGTTCACTGGAAAATGTGTGGGTAATGTGGGACACCCTCAATGGCACAGCCCCAATTCATTGTGAGGAGCTCAGAAACAGCAGCTTACTTGGTTACTTCTTGCTGAAGCTTTAAGTACAAGCAGCCCTGAACTAAAAGTGACAAGAATCTGTAAAAAGCTGCCTTTATTCCATTTTCTGGATTCCATCTCTACTATTAATCGTTTGACTTTTCTAGTGATTTAAAAAACTATGGGAAATAAGTCAGCTTCTGTCTTCTCAGGCTCTGCTTTGGTAGTTTTCTTTCTTTCTTTCTTTCTTTCTTTCTTTCTTTCTTTCTTTCTTTCTTTCTTTCTTTCTTTCTTTCTTTCTTTCTTTCTTTCTTTCTTTCTTTCTTTCTTTCTTTCTTTCTTTCTTTCTTTCTTTCTTTCTTTCTTTCTTTCTTTCTTTCTTTCCTTCCTTCCTTCCTTCCTTCCTTCCTTCCTTTCCTTCCTTCCTTCCTTCCTTCCTTCTTTCCTCCCTCCCTCCCTCCCTCCCTCCCTCCCTCCCTTCTCCTCTCTCTCTCTCTCTCTCTCTCTCTCTCTCTCTCTCTCTCTCTCTCTCTCTCTTTCTTTCCTTATTTATTTATTTTTGACATTTTCAAGACTTGCCAGGTAATTATGGAATCTGGCCTCTTCCAAGCCAACAATGTCAGCTTCTCTATGAGATTTCAAAGTTAGAAAGGGAATGATAAAGAGTTGGGGTTTTTGTTGTTAATTAGAAATTGTATTTTGTAAAGAAATTTATAACAATAATAATGATCTAGTGTTCATGACCCAGACATGCTTATCATCAAGTGTCTAATAATCCTCCTCTGTTTCCAGTGGATAACTAATTATTAGTAGGTTTGGTTTTTTTTAGTTTTGGCTTCTAAAGGCTTAGCTTTGTCTCTGTATTTTATCAATATGAAGAGGATGTCCATTTCACAGTTTCCACAGTTACACAGCTTTTCCCCCCCAATAACATCCTGATCACTGGGCTGTTTTATTATCCAAGCACCACACCCATGATTGGAACTGACCACAGAATATTAATGACCTACCAACAAAGTTTCATAAACCCATACTCAACCAACAATGCTTCTTACATTTTTGTGTATTCTTCATCCCTTGACCCCACATCTTTACTTTCTTCCATTACAACTTCATCCATTTCATTCCCCCTACAATTCAGGCTGGCACATTCAGTTGTTCACCTTAATAGTTCATGGTGCCCTACTGTGTGGCTGACATAGTCCCCACATCTCTCTCCCTCTCCTTTCTTTGCCTTTCAGATCTAGATATATATGTCAAAATAGTTTTGCTAGCATAAAGATAATTATTAAGAAATAAAAATGTTTAACATGAACAAGAAGCTTTGCTTCATCTGTCAAAGAAACTGTCAGTAGCTTACCTCCATATGTAGGCTGGGAAGCTTACAGCCAGTAAAATTCTGTCTCATTTGGTGGCCCCTGTTTTCATCACAGAAACATCCTTTTTAGTCATTTGCCTAGTAACTCTTTACTTCAAGGCATTTTTACCTGTCCTCTCAAACAATTCCTCCCTAAAACTCTACCTTCATTTTTAATAACTTACTCACATTTGTGTATATACTATTCCATTTTATCTCTTACATCTTTCACAAAATTGAGAAAAAATACCTATGTATATATATGAGAAATCAATGTGTATACATCAACATCTACTCAGGACAGGGCTCATAACTTTGTTTTCCCAGCTTTGTATATAGTATGAGAAATGTAATGTCTTGTATCTGGTAGGTGTTAAATGTATGATGTAATGGCTAAACCAGTAAGAGAAAGAAAACAAGTACTAAGATAAAAACATCAGAGGTGACTCAAGAAATGAGCATGAGAAAGATGGGTATAATAGGATGCAGCATCTCTGTGAAGTGCATGCACTAATCCTGCCTGTCTCACTTGTATCTAAAAAAGGGTTGACAGCACTTTTACCTTTTATGATGGTTTAAACATTAATCTGGTATCTGGTTCCAATATATAACTCTTGCTTTTGACCTTTTTGTTTGTTTATGAGGTGTTTTGTCTGTTTGTTTTAATCTATAAACTCCTGGCATTTTTTTTTTAATTGAGAAAATGGAGTCAAAATATGAGGAAATGATGGGGTCACAAATGGTTTGACAGGAAGGAAACAAATGAGGAAAAGGCAGGAGCAGAGGATGTGTAAGGTAATGGGACATAGTTACTCACTGTCATTCAGAAACTACTTGAGCCTTAAAGAATGTAGAAAAGCTTTTTATTTTTTTAAACTTCATCTTATCCTTCATAAATATATTTATGTGTTTAATTTGAGGATGTATATTTCAGTGATAGAGCCCTTAGAAGTAATATAAAGATAGGTGAAAGTTTATAATAGCAATGGAAAGTTGAACCTATTAGTTTTACAATGACTTTGTCAAAATCAATACCAGAATGGGGAAGGATTTTAGATATTTTTGAATATGTTATGCAATTTATACCCACATAGACTTCAGTTCCAGAAGGCTACACTAAAAAACTGAATTTTGCTGATCTCAACATCTCTCAAATGACTAATATATATCTTTTGTGTGAAAGGTGGGCAACATTTTCATACAATAGTTATTTCATGTCTTAGTCACCTGGCATAGTTACATGAAGCACCTTGAATACTTGACTGGCCATGCTAGAAATCTCATTCAAGTTCTTTTGTGTTTTTAGATAAAATTTAAGATTATTATTTTTAAATTTTTGTGAATAATTGTGTTAGAATTTTGATGATATTGCATTGTGTTTATAAATTGTTTTTGGTAGGATGGCCATTTTAATAATATCTGTTCTGCAGATCCGTGAACATGGAGGTTTTCTGATGTTTCCTTCAGTTTTGTTTTTCACTGCCTTAACACTTTCGCTGCACAAGTCTTGACTTGCTTTGTTAGCTGTATTCCAACACATTCTTGAGGCTGCTGTTAAAGTTATTTCCCTTTTTTCTTTTTCTGTACATTTATAGGAAGGATACTGATTTTTGTTTGTTAACTTTGTATCCCACCTCTTTGCAGAATATATTTATTTGTTGTGATTTGAATAAGAAGGCCCCCACAGGCTTATATATTTGAATGCTGAATCATTATGGAAGGGCACTACTTGAGGAGGAACAGGAGGTGTGGCCTTGTTGGAGTAGGTGTCACCTTATTGGAGGAAGTTTGTCACTGGGGATGGGCTTTAAAGTTTCAAAATCCCAAGTCAGGACCAGTGGCTCTCTCTTATTTCTGTCTGCTGATCCAGATGTAGACCTCTCATCTATTCCTCTAGCAACATGTTTGCCCATGTGCCACCATGCTCCCCACTATGATAACAATGGAGTAAATCTAAAACTTTAATCAAATCCCAGTTAAATGCTTTCTTTTATAAGAGTTGTCATGCCCACATTGCTTCTTCACAGCAATAGTGGTGGAGCCCCCAAAGATTCCAGCTTATGACTTCTTTCCATTTTGACTCAAGGTCAGAAAATTCCAGCTTGTTTACTCCTGAAAGGCTACACAATAGGATACTTTGGCCAAAGGTATGATTACTAAGGTTTATTATGCTTGAGAATTGAAAAAGTGTTTACACCTGTCTGTACTTACCCCTCCCCTTAGCTTTGTATAAAAAGCCAAGAGAAAATAAAATTGGCTCAGCTGAAAATTCATTCAGTGCCTTCCTGACTCTAGCTTTCTGTCTCCATCTAATTCTTTCCATCCCTGCAATTTCCAATCCACACTACCCTCTTTAGGACTGAATAAACATTGGAATGGACACCAACATAATTGAACTCTCACTCAGACATTGCTATAAAAGGTTTCTAGCATCTCTTATTTATAGAATCATAGTATCTGTAATTAATGAATTTTATTTCACTTTCTTTCCTATTTATGTCTATTGTATTTCTTTCTCTTGTCTTATTGCTCTAGTTAAGATTTCAAGCACTGTATTAAACAGGAGAGTGGATGTCCTTGTCATGTTCCTGACTTTAGTGGAAATGCTTTGAGGTCAACTACATTTAACATGATTTTTTTTTCTGTAGACTCATTGTATGACTTGTTGTATATTGCTTATTTGTAGTGGGATTCAGGTGTCAGCTGATAAGGTCCTAAGACGCTTATTCAGGGCCTCAAGCTCCTGGAGGGGATGTGGCCAACCTGTAGGGCATGTGGCCAACCCCATTGAGAGGGGGCTTCTGGGACACGAGGCCTGGTTTCTGGTTTCTGGCTTCTGGAGAGACAGGATCAGAATCCACCGTCTGTCCATCGCTCGTCCACCATTCCAGACTCCAGTCCCTGTTCAGGTGCTACTATAAACTGTTACCTGTACCATGAGTGTTGGTTTATATTTTAATAAATATCTATCCTGCACTGGTGCCTTCTAAGTAAACTTCACCTACACTTGGTGCCCAACATTTCCTGGACCCAAAACCCCCCTGCCACCCACCCACTGGTTGGGGTCGGTGGCTCCTTGGGCCAGGTTTGGAACGCGCGTGCAAGCAGGTTTAGAGGGCGGGTGAAATTTAGAGCATGGGCCACATTTGCCCAGAGCAGGACCCCACACTTGCCCAGAGCAGGATCAGTCAGCTCTACTTGGCGCTGTGGTGACCCTGCCCAGAGTGGGAACGGTGCCGCTATGACCCCACCCGGTGGTATCCCCCCCCCATTACTGAAAGTCCAGCCCCGTGCCAGCTTGGTTCTCAGCCCACCCATAGTGCTCGGTTTGCTGGCCTGCCGTGGCACCCTGCTCGATGTTCAGCCTACGGACCCAGGCCACACACGGCACTTCCATCTAGCCTGCCAACACAGAGCTCAGGCGGGCCTGCCACTGCCTGCCTGCACAGTGGCTCTGCTCATCTAGCCCTAGTAGCCAAGTTTAAAGTGCACGCATGCCCTTCCTCCCACCTAGCTAGCTGGTTTTGACCCAGGAACTGCAAATTCAAGCGGCAGCTCCGCCCCTAGCCCAGGTAACCAAGGGGACCCTTCTCCCCCTCCCAAAGGCCAGTGGTTGCTGATTGCAACCTGGGGCAAACAAAGGAAACAAAAACCCTTCTATCTTGTGATTAACATCCTGTCTTAACTTGTGAGAATTTGCTTTTTTCAAGGATTGTATTCTGCCTGCTGGGGCCCTTTAACACCACATAGGGTCGGTAGGTAGCTTCCTGCTGCTGAGAGTCTCTGCATCTGCCATACAGTGGGCAGGGCATTGAACATTACTGTGACACCTGTGGACTAAGCAGCATCAGCACACCTGAATTGAGATAATGGCTGACAATTATTCTTTTGAGGAATTCAGGATATATTTTGCCACAATGGTTGACAAGTTTTTAAATAAATATCTTGAAGGATTCAATACCCCAGTCCTACTATTTTTTGGCTTGTTTCTCTATTTTGTGTTTCAAAATAAGAGGATGATGACAGAGGTCGAAAATGGAAACCAAAAATTACTGTCCAGATTAGGTATTATGGAACTATCAAATGTTACAGTGGCAGATGAGGTTAAACAGGTGCAGAATTTAAATTAGCAGTTGTTGTCCAAGGTATATGATGTGGAACTGTCAAACACTAAGATGGCAAAAAAGATGGGTACTCTGGAAATTGGTTACAACAAGCTTTCAGATAAGGTTTCCTCTTTAGATATGGATAACACTGTACAAGAAAAATATAAACTCTACGTAAATGATGAGAATAAGAAACTTGTTGACTACATTAATGATAAGAACAAGAAAATCATTAATTATGTTAATGATGTGGATCTAAAAATTGTTGGCTCAGTGAAGTCTTTGGAAGGACTACTTCATAAGGAAAATCAAGCTCTAGAAAAATCAGTAGTACATAAACTTCAAGAATGGAAACCTGTAGTATCCAAAATCCAGGAATGGGAACCTGTAGTATCCAAACTACAAGAATGGGAGGACCATATTGCAACACTAGAAAAAGATAGTAATGCATCTTATGCTCAGAACAGTTCAGGTCAACCCCCAATGGGGTGTTATGGTACTGGAAATACTCTACCTAAGGTGGTAAACATGACAGGGCTACCCTTGTAGTGACTTTTTAGGAGAGATTAATAATAAATAGCCTCAAAACAAGAGAATTCAATTTATAAAAGAAACTAATTGGATCTTTCCTCATGTGGTACAGGATGAACCCATTTCTGGAGCCCCTATATTTTATACTGATGCAAACAATTTAGGGAAGACTGGCTGCAAGTCTGAAAACTTAACTAAGGTGGCTCAGAGCCCTTATAACTCTGTTCAGAAGTCAGAACTATATGTGATTTTTATGGTGTTGTTGGATTTCACAGAGCCTCTTAACTTAATTACTGACTCTCAATATGCAGAAAGAGTTGTTTTACACATTGAAACTGCTGACTTCATTCCTGATGATACAGACCTGACCTTACTATTCACACAACTATAGGATATCATCAGAGGTAGGATACATCCTATGTATATAACACATTTCAGGGTGCACATGGGTATCCCAGGCCCTCTAGCACAGGGTAATGATGAGATAGATTGGTTGCTGATACAAAACATGCTAGAGGCCACAGAATTTCATGAGAAACATCATGTTAACAGCAAAAGGCTAAAGAAGAGTTTTTCCATCACTTGGAATGAAGCAAAAGAAATAGTAAAGGATTGTAACACTTGCTCTTTCTATAACCAACCATCTTTACCTGCAGGAAGTAATCCTAAGGGTACACAGAGAAATGAGATCTGGAAAATGGATGTGTTTCACTTTCCAGAATTCAGAAAGATGAAATATGTACATCATACTATTGATACCTATTCTGGAATGCAATGGGCAACTGCCCTGAGCTCTGAAAATGCTGATGCTGTATTTACTCACCTTTTGGAAGCCATGGCCATAATGGGAATTCCCACTCAGATTAAGACTGACATTGCTCCAGCTTATGTTTCCCAAAAAATGAAGATAATTTTTGGATACTATAATATAAAGCATATTACAGGGATACCACACAACCCTACAGGACAGGCAGTTGTGGAGAGATCTCACCGCATGTTAAAAGAGATGCTTTATAAACAAAAGAAAGAAATGAAAAAACCCACAGAGAGGTTGCACAGTGCCTTATTGACTTTAAATTTTCTTAGCGCTGATGAAAAGGGAACATCAGCTGCTGAGAGACATTGGGTGGTAGAGAAATCCTCTGAGTTAAATCAGCCCATCTACTTCAAAGATGTGTTGACTTCAGAGTGGAAGCCGGGATATGTGATTTGATGGGGTAGGGGTTTTGCTCTTGTTTCAACAGGGACAGAAAAGATATGGGTACCGACAAAACTAATAAAAGTCCACTTCAAAAAGGAGTCCCTTCCTGAGGAAGATAAGTAATTGCTCATCTCTGATATGACAAATGGATACATGGTAAGGAAAACACATTTAACAAACCTGGGGCTGGGTCTCAATTTTGTCTTTACAGGAAAATGGATACAACTATTTTTAAGACATTGACTAGACATTGAATAATTACTCACCTGCAATGGAAGACAGACTGATGATGAAGGAATGTACATGACTGACTATGAGACCAACTGATACACATATGCATTACTGGGTAATCTCTCAATTCTTATTGCTTTGCATGTTGCATCTACAACAACAACAACAAAAAGGTGGTCCTGATTTGACTATTAATAGGGCTGAATCTGGATTGGGAGCAAGTGGCTTTCTCCCTCTCTAAACCCAAGCATATTGGTAAAGGAAATATGAAGAATTATGTCTCATATCAGAAAGGCCACCTGGTGTGAGACAGAAGACAGAATGTTTAGGAACCAATATTATTGTGACTTCATCTCAAACCTTGTTTCTCTCTGTATCTGTACCTTTCAAACCTCCTGTCTGCATACAGTCTCCTAAAGTCATAAAAGATATGAATATCTCTTTTGAGTATCAACAATGCTTAAGTTTTCCATTGTAAATAACATTTCCTCCTATCAGCTATCTACAAAGAATCTGGAACCGAGATGGGGCTCCCACCACAACAACTCCTACTAGTGAAACAAGAATAAAAGGGAGAGTATGAGAAAGAGAATAAGAGACAGGTAGACACACAGACAGGGACAAAAAAAGAAAAATCAAGAACTGGTACGTACCAATCAATAATTGTTTTCAGGAAATAGACTACTTAAAAACAGCTGAAAGATAGCTCTTTATGATTATCCTTCAGATCACACTTCTAATTAGATTTCCAGATGGAGTTAACCTCTATTCTAAGAATGGTTATAGATGTATATTGTCAGTCCATTAAGAACTAACCATTGTTTTAGCTTTTACAGGATCCCAAAGAGATGCCATCGCCCTTAAGTCAGCAGGAAGCAACCTTATGAAAGACTATGCCCCCTTTCCCAATAAGTTTTATGCTCTGAGGGTTGTGGGTAATTATTATTCTAATAGAATATTTATAATTTAAAACTGGGTAAAGGACAGAACTATAATATAGCATCAAAGATCTCTTTTGAAGAAGAGAGGGGGGATAGATAGGATAGATAAAGGTAGACTGTTCTACCTACCTATACACCATTCTAGCTGAATGTATGGGCTAAGCTAAAGACAATTTGCACTGGCATAGATATTTGTATATTGATACAAATGTGAAATCATTTTATATGTTTAATTGTGATAATTTGTACATTGGCACAAAGTTTAATCTGAGATTGCTTTATATAACCAAAGAAACTTGTACTTCGATATAAATCTGAATCTGTAACTATTATGTAAAACTGAATCTGAAATTGCTATATTTTATGTATGCTTCTATCTCTGTTTAAAATATTTTCACATCATTGTCATGTATACTATGCAATTACTACCTCCATTTAACTATACTAGATTTTAATGTACGATTGCACTAGTTATGATTATGCACAAGATGTTGTATATACCTCTGTTTAGATGATATATATGTATTTACATGTCTAAAATGCTGTGGCCACTTTACATGGTAATATACCCCTGGCTAATGTTTGATAGTCCTACTAAAGGTCATTGTTCAGGAATTGTACACCCCTTATATAGGTATTCTAATTTTTAGTACAGAGTTTATTCCTTAAGATGATAAAAACTGCAGTCAACATTACTTAAGGTATCATATCCCAGTCATATCAGATACAGGTTATAATATCATAGATAGACAGGAATCTTCAACCATTTCATAGACCCAGAGAATATGGCATTTAACATTTGAAATTAGGCCACGAGAGACACGACGACTCCTGGTGTCACTGCTCCCTTCATGAGATGGTGTTGATCATTGAGGATACTCCTTTGAAGTTTGTCCTTTTGGCAGAGAATGGCCGGTTGAGTAAGGAACTGTCCTTACCTTGATTGCTGACAGTATACACATGGTGTCAAGCTGGACGAACAAGTTGATGGATGGAGACTGACGAAACCTGCCTGGACAGGATAAGACAGTCCCTCCAAAACTGTCCTGCTTGTGAAAAGATCTGTCAGATACCATAGGCCTATAGCCAATATGATAGATGCTCCAACAGTGTACAAAACCAGAGGTGATTGTCCAGGTAGCTGTGTTGCTGTCCTCGCCCAAATTTTGGAAGCCACTACTTCCATGTACTTCTGGCTTTCAGGCAATTCACCTTCCTTCTCAGGTCTTGAAGGGGTTGAAGAATAGGTATTTAAGGTTACTACCTCATAATAATTCCTATTGTACAAAGTCTTAGTTTAGAACCTTCTTAGTTAGACAAAAGGGGGAGATGTAGTGGGATTCAAGTTCTGAAGATGCTTATCCAGGGTCCTGAGCTCCTGGAGGGGATGTGGCCAACCTGGTGGGGGTGTGGCCAACCCCATTGAGAGGGGGCTTCTGGGACACGAGGCCCGGTTCCAGGTTCCTGGCTGCTGGAGAGACAGGATCAGAATCCACCGTCTGTCCATCGTTCATCCACCGTTCCAGACTCCAGTCCCTGTTCAGGTGTTACTATAAACTGTTACCTGTTCCGTGAGTGTGGGTTTATATTTTAATAAATATCTATCCTGCACTGGTGCCTTCTATGTAAACTTTGCCTACACTTGTTATCTTTCCTTATTAGGGATTCTATTGCTGCTACAAAACACCATGACTAAAAACAAGTAAATCAGGGAGGAAAGGGTTTATTTGGCTTATGCTTCCAAATTGTAGTTCTTCATTGGAGAAAGACAGGATAAAAACTCAAGCAGGACTGGAACCTGAAGGCACGAGTTGATGCACAGGCCATGGAGGGGTGTTGCTTACTGGCTTTCATTCTCTGGCTTGCTCAGCCTAATTTCTTATAGAACTCAAGACTACCAGCCTAGGGATGGCATCACCAACAATGAGTTGTGCCCTCCTTTGCTGATTGCTAATTGAGAAAATATCTTACAGTTGGATCTCATGAAAACATTTCCTCAACTGAGACTTCTTCCTCTCTGATATCTTTAGCTTGTATCAAGTTGATACACAAAACTAGCTAGTACACTATCTATTGGTATTTGGTAGCTGCCAAGAGGAGGCAGTTGGTTTTCTTTAAGGTATGACCACTTGGAGATTTCACACCTAAGAGTATATAAGCAGCACTAATTGCACTCAATGTTTTCTTCTTATTCTTTTTTTTAATGTATGAGGATACAAGGTTCGGTGGATATGAAATGAATTCAGGTAGATCTAGAAAGAAACAGTGTAGGGGCTTGGTGTGGTCAAAATTGTTAATACAAAAACCACAGCTTTCATAATAAGATAATAAGAGTTTATTCTGGAGCCATTTTAGTGACTGTGTCCCAGGCACACAGATTTAAGTTGTCCAAAATTTCATGTACCCATATAGAAGCAGTTTCATATAGTTTATATAGTTTTTCAGAACAAAGAAAATCATAAATCAAGGCAAGCTTAAAATACATAAGCAGGTACAGCAAGATGGGGAAGCCTTGTTATAGCCCCAAATGCTGCCTGAGCTTTGAGGATAGTGGAAGCTAGGGGTCTATGAAGTTAATAGAGTCCAAAAAATGTTTCATTTACTAGCCACAAGATATTAATTCTGACACAGAGGTGGACAAAGAATGGCTATTCTGGAGGGCTAGGAGTAGCCTGAGATAAGGCAACTAGCCTCTAGAACTGCAACATTCAGTGCTGAATTTTAATCAGTCTCTGAGGCACAATCTTGTTTCAAGAATTTTTATTCACAAATACAATGTATTAAATCCTTAAAGAACTGCCAAGAATATTTTTAAAAGCAAAGACAATAAGAATCCAACCCTAAGTTGGATTTTTTTCTAAAATATGCAGGGAAGAAACTAGCCACCTTCCTCTTTAAACTGAGATATTTTGGGGAAAAACTTGGTATCAAAATATAATTTTTGTTAAGATTGGCACATCTATTAAAATTCTTTACCCAAAAGCCTAAATGAAATTATTTTGTGCTACTTTATAGAACAATGCTTAGAAATATCTGAAGGGAGACATGTAACCAAAACTTAGAAATGAAGCAGTTTCCCTCTAATAAATTCTCTTGGATTTTGACTCTTAACAGTGATATAAGTGTTAATATGACTTATTAGACATTTTGCATGTGCTGTGAAGATAACATATCATTTACTCCTAGCCCCATCTCTGTGAAGTCAATTTTATCATGACTCTGGTCCTGTTTTAGAGATAAGCCGACAGGTACGTGAGGTCAGGCAACACACACATATTACCCATTTAGTTAGTGGCAGAGTTAGGCTCACTCAATAAGAAGCTGCTTAGTTCCATAGCTAAACTCTTGAGCTCATCTCCAGAAGAGTCTGAGTCAAGCACAGAGGCACCGATGGAATTTTATTTGTGATTGAGTGATTTTGATGATCTGGACAAGGGGTTATATCTTGACTTACTTCTAATGGAAAACAGATAAAGGGTTTATGCTGAAAGAGGTTTAATCTCCATCAGGTTTTGGAGACTAATGTGGCCCATGTGATTATTTTATTTGTGGTTTATCTGTCACTGACCCACAACTGTGGCATCTGGCTTTGCTTACTGAAAAGCAGCATTTCATGATTAACTGTTGTTGACTGCTTTCTCTCCCCAGAGCTGTCTGCATCTGTGGTGCTTTGCTTATAGAATTTTCAAAACAGCCCCTTCCTAATATGAAAATTAGATTTTAAACAAACAGGCATCTCAAGATAGAGAGGCAAATAAATTGAGACTATAGTAATGTATTCTTATATGTTCAAGGAGGCATGCCTCCAAACACACATGGCCTAAATCTGCTGAGATTCAGTTTCTAAACAAAAATTCTCAGTGTGGAAAATTAATTTTCTCCCCCCTGACCCCTCACCAAATAAGTGACATGGCTGAGCATGCCTTAGAGTATCTGATCATGTAGCTGGACCTAATTGCAAACTATTTCATAAACAGGATTTGTTAAGGCTAAAGTGATAGGGAGCAATATGTTTTATGTAGAGGTGAAATTTTTGAAACAGAAGAATAGAGCTGTGGGTGGAAGCATAGAATTTGAAGAAGGCTGAAATGCCAAGAGAGAGAGGAAGAGTGGCTAGCCAGATAGGTGGGAGGCAGATCTGCAAAAACCTTACACATTATGTAAAGAGCTCTGATTTTGTTCCACTGGCAAGAAGGATAGGTGAATAGATGATCAGCAAGGTTAAATTTCATTGCTTCCAGAGTTTAGATTGTTCTCTGCAAGCATGATAGCAGTCAGAATTAGAAGAAAAGAATGAAGCCTATACATACTAGTCAGGAGCCTCCTAGGTCAAATTTTGAATGGAGGTAGAGGCAATGAGTTGGGAAGGCAGACAGACATTAGAGGTCTTTGGGAGTTTGAGCTGGTGCTATACTGATTTGTTGTGGAGGTTACTGAGGTGTTGTGTCAATGATATATAACAACTGGGTTTAATCCCAAGATGATGTGAGAATTGCATCTGTTGAATACAAAGAGCCATGGACATTGGAAAATGATACAAGAGCAAGAGAGATGGTGGTTATTTGATGACATGAGGTTTTAGAGAAGCATAAGAAGGGATGCTCAAGGGATGCTCATAGTAAGAGAAGCACTGCCTTCCACTGAGATGGGGCAACAAGGAGTCAAACGTAAAGAAGATGAAGGTAATCCTGTCTTAGTTCTGTGGATATAGTTGTTGTACACACAAAGCTATAAAACAGGACATGGTTTTGAGACTAGATCTCAATATAGAGTCCAGAAATCCATTATTCTCTGGCTTCTGCCTTCTGGATGCTAAGATTATAGAACTGAGACACATCGCCTGACTGTTTTGAACTTCTGAGAGGTAAGAGAAATGTTTTAGCTTAGAGTAGGATCCAAAGTAAGTTTAACAGGTAAGAAACTAGTGGAGAAATGGTGAAGGCATGCCATGTGGCTGATACAAAACTGGAAGGTACCTATGATGAAGAAGAGGTGATGTTGGAAAATCTCTTGGCTTTGAAAGATGCTGAAGGGAATTATAAACATGGGTACCATTCTGCTCAGTTTGTAACATATAAGTCACCTCTTATTGTATTAAAAGCACATTGATGACAGGGACCATATCTCATAAAACATGAACAATCTTCATCATGCAGAGAAGGGTAGGATTTATATTTGTTACTCTGGGTATCTCTGTTGACTTGAAATTTTCAGAGTTATAGAGTAGTGTATTTAAAATGCTGTTAGAAAGCAGAACATTTTGTTGGATCCTTTTTCATTCAAGTGAATTAAATGGCAGTACCTTGGAGAACACTAAAAGTAGAACAGTCAATATTTTAGGATGATTCTCCCAGGAGTGATGGTTGTCTGTGTGAACAGGTGTATCTGAAAAGAGCAATTTGCTGCCAATAGTCACTTTACCACTGCAGACTCTGGCTTAATGATTTAAGGAAAAGCAGAGCACCTGACATTGTTCATGGTGCTATTTCTTCATACTGACAATCAGAAAGAGTCTGGGTAGAGATTTCAGGGAGAAGGGGGAATTGGAAAAAGTGACAAAAAGGGATGCCGAAGGCAAATGAGCTGAGACCAGCTGCCTATTGAAAGCTGTTGATTGACACATAACTACATGCTATGCTGACAGAGCTGAAGTTGAAGTAAGAAACACCTTCTAATTCTATGATCATCAGTCAGTTTCCTGAGCCTTGAGATATTTACTTCTAAAAGGAAAACCTATTCATGCCTAGATTATTTTTATTTTTAAATAAATATTTTGCCTACTCTTCACCATAATACACACAAATTTATCATTATCATCAAAGGCTCCAGAAAGAAATATTTTCTAAAGAAACCTTCAGTTGCATTCATGAAACCCCTGTATTTTTGCATTGCTGGCTTTACCTTTGCCCTAATTGCCCTTCTTTTACATGCTTTCATTTCCCCCCATGAAACATCTTCAGAACTTTGTGTATGTAAAGTCATTAAGTAGAAGTTAATGTTAAAAGATAATTCAAAAATTGCTTAACCAGGTACCCATGTATGATAATTTCTTCTAGCTCCTAGTAATTTTCAGATATGGGACTATTTGCCAGTGCAATTCAACATATATTTTCTGAATTGGTACTATGGGTCAACATGTTTTAGGGACAGAATGTACAATGATGGTGTGGAATAAGGTGGATAGGTTTAACTGTGCTTCAAGAAATGTTAAACTATTAACATACAAAGTATTAATAGAATAACAAAGATTAATTTATTATGTCATTTGATATGGTTTAAAGATGACTTGACACCCATGATCTAACCTCTAAAAGCTTCACTCAGCTGGGTGTCATGTGATGGCAGTGAAGATTTTAAATGGTATATGTCAAGTGATCTACTGAATTCCCCATGGTGACTCAACATTTAATGAAAATAGTTGTTTTAAAATGGCAAGTTGCCTCTCAAAACCATACTTGAAACACCACGTTCCCTCTGTGATTGGCCTTACAGGAATCAGGGCTTCAATATAAAACTTGATGTGGGTTATAATTTTCTTGTGAGAGGACAGGTAAAGAGTTATACTTTATATATTTTATAGATGCTGACACTGAGGCAAAAACCAAGGATATGCCCCCCAAAAACTCAGACTCTGAACTCAGACTATAACTGAGTGCCTTTGCCCTATGCATTGCCTACAAAATCCATGGGGTGCTCCTACAGTCTTGTACATTCAGTGTTGTCTTTGTGTCATGGCTCATGACTCACTTAGCAAGGGTCCATTCATAAAATCGAATATGAGAGGAACATGAACATTAACACAAAACTAAGTTCTATGATTTATTTGCGTTAAATCAAAGGCACAGGCAGGTACATTGATATACATCCAGAGCAGGTAATGAGAAAATAGTAATTAATTTTTTTGTGATTCTAAAATTGGATTTTTCTCAAACAATATAAATCTCCCTTCTTTGGTCTCATCATGATGCCACTTCTCACAGAGAAAGCCAGCAGCAAGAACCAAAGCCACTGAATGCTGAATAGCTTTCCTTAGAATTTATCATCCCATTTATGCATTAGAAAATCTGAATTGTAAAAGGAATGATATATGTCTCAAGCAAGGCCTCATATGAGATTGTTCATTTCAGAAATTTATTAGAATTCCTTAGGCAATTCTTCCTTCACAAGAAAGGCAATGGTGGCATGGCATTTCATAAGTTTGCCATGGCATTCAGCTTGATTGATCTGAATTAGTATGTCTGTCTTTTGCTTTGATAGTTTATTAATATGATTCACAGGTAGCAAGAGCTAGGAGCTCCTGGTTTCTAGGGACTATTCTAGAAAATGTATTACATGTCATGTAATATATTTCAAGTTCCTGGGATGATTTACACAACAGTGTTTGTCTTTTGTATGGTAAAATTTTAATCTTGGCACTAATGTCAGTGCATACATACATAAAACAATGTTCAATAAACATTTGGGTGAAAGAGTATATGAGCAAGTATCTGTGTATGTCCTAAGAATATAATAATTGGGCTCAACATTGAAGATTTATGCTTGAACATTACTGGAAGACTACTGGTCAAGGAGAGTTTAGATGGTAGGTTAGGCCATGGTTGCTCTAAACAACTTGAGACTCCAATTATGATGTACCGCTTTTGGTGTCTGTCCTGTTAATTGTGTCTAGGTTGGAAGAACCTGTTGGGTTAATCTATTGAGATTTTCTTAGCAGTATTGGTACTGAGGAAACCACAGTGACAGCATGATTGCTAGGTTTGGATATGATTGTTTCTTACACTCCCGCATTAGATGCTTGGTACTCAAAGTAATTATGCAGCAGAAACTTTAAGAATTGGAACCTATGGGAGTTGACTAGGTAGTGAGTAACCATTGTTGCAAATTGATTAAGGTCTGTCTCAGGAGACTGACTTAGTTCTCTTAAAACCAGATCAAGTCATTCAGAGGTAAGTTAGATCCCATAGGATTAGATAAGTTATTACAAAAGTTAAAATGCAGGCCAGCTCCCCACCACAAAATCTGTTTGTCTGCACGGGTGCTCCTCTGCTGCACAGGTGTTTTTCTGTGCATGTTTTGCCTCTTTCCATTTTCTCACCATGAGTAAGTGCAGCATGAATTTCTTGTTGGAAGCTGTTCAGGTGTGATTGCCTGATCTTGGATGCCCATGATACCAAAGAAAGTCTTATTCTTTATAAAGTATCCAGCTTCAAAGATTTTGTTTTAACAGCAAGAAATTGTCTAAGTTAGTAAATTACAGTAATGAATTAAATTTATAATTGGGATCCTGTTGAAATAGATTTTAGCATCTAACTGACTATAGTTTAGGAAGGTCTTGGAAAAATGTTCTGCACATATGTGATTGTTTGAAGTTAGTTCTACCTATTGATATATGCAGGGATATTTTCTACAAGCTGAAAACTGCCACATTAAGATGAATTAAATGTGCTTTGGAATGGGGTCTAAGGTTATAAATAATGCTATTTGCTGTGTGCCCAGTGATGTTCTTTCCTACATATTGTCTATTTAAGCTTTATATTCTTATCATACTCATGGATAAATAGGCCACAAAAAGTGAAGACTTGGGATAATATTCACAAGGTGAAATCCTGCAGTGTCATAACTTTGACCTTCAGAAACTGACTCCCAAGGATGGAATCAAATGTCAGCTTCAGTCTTCCCAAGTAACTTCTATTCTGGCTTTGTTGGGGATAGTCTTTTTTGTCTCTACATTAATACTTTTCTTATTTCTGTGTCCACGAACCTGACCAACAATAACTTAGAGTAGGTAGGGGCCTTTGGGAATCTCAGAGTTTGAGAGGAGTTTGCTTATTCTTATGGGAAAGGTATAGCCATAGGAGCAGAAGCCAATGTGGAACTACACTTAGGAAGTAGGGAGTGATGAATGCTTGTAAACTCCTTTTTATTGTCAGTGACCCCAGTCCATGGGATGGCTCTTCTCTCATTCACCGTGGGTCTTCTCAATGAATCTTGCTTAGCAACACACACACACACACACACACACACACACACACACACACACACACACACACAAGTACTCACTAATGCCCTAGGCATTTAATCTGATCTCATTTTCAAAGATAAATATTTGCAGCCTTCTGTGTCTAATCTGTTTTCCCACTGATGTAGTTTCTGTGACAAGGGGTAAATAAAAGATAATTTAACCCGAGCAAACTAACAATTTTTTTCTGAATTTAATTCTTCTATAACCTCACCATTTCTCCAAGCCAAGGTGTTCTGCATTTGACATTTTATGCTGACATTTACATTCATTTTTTAAAATTTTAGTTGAGAGCTCACAATGTGCCAGACACTGTTATAGGTGCTTCATCCAATATGAAACTGACACATATCTGTGACTTCATGGGTTTTAAATTCTAGCCTGCAAACTAGCAAAGCAAACAAGAAATAGTACATGGAAGTGAACTATATGTTTCATAAGGAACATGGACTGTGCCTTGATTGGTACTGGTCATTTGATACAGATCCACTAGCTAAAGTTATGACAAGAACACAGCTGATAACTGCACCAGACAGCTGAGCAATTTTGAGGTGCCTGGTTTAGAAAACTTGAGAGAGTGCCTATGACTATGGACAAAGTAATAGCTACAAGTTCTTGATGTGAATTGGAATCATAACCATGACCTTGTCACATTCTTGAGAAAATTAAAAGTATAATCTGGCATTTCTTAGTGACAAAGTAACTTCATATAGAGTGGTCACAAGAACTGGGCACCTGTCTGTAGTGGCATCCAGTCTTCGGCCCTTCTCCATTCATTAGTAGTATGAGGGCCAGCACTCCTTCTTCTAAGAGGAGTCCCAGGTTTCCTTTTCTACTATTTCCTTTCTCTCAGCAACCCTTTTTTGTCCTCAGAATTCTCACTTTCTTCTGAATTGTTAAGGTTCAGGATAGTGCTAGATGTTGGAGTTAGAAGCTAGGGATGTCTGAATACAGCTGTATTAACTCAGAGTCATGTTTCAGGTAAGTGTCTTGCCAACCAGGATCTCAAGATACCATTTGCCTGAGGAACGGTGACTTTATGAAGGGAACAGGGAGGGTGGGACCATCCAAAAGAAGCATCCAAAAGAGATAATTCCCGTTCTTGCTGAGAGCAGCTCCCTTTTTGTTTCCAGTTTTCATTACTGTGCTCCTTTTCTCTCAAAGCTCTCTCATCTCCAGCCTCCTCTCTCAACACTCTGGCCTTCAACTAGGATCAACTAATTATCTTCTGAACCATGAAATCAGGATAAAAGCCGGAGCTGACAAGAGAGTCATAATAGGGTCACTGTCTCGTTGAGGCTGGGCTAGCATTTAAATGTTCTTCCTCACACCAGAAATTTCTCTACAAAACCTGGCCTTCTTGTTAGCAGTTTGGTTTAGCTGACAGCACTTGTCATATGCTGAAAAGCCTCTGAAGAATGCTGACACAGGCCCTGTGCAGGACTCTGCCAACACTTAGTGTCAAGCAGGTGAAAACTGATTATTAATTATTAATGCTCTTTCAAATAAAGGATTTGGGATATATGTACCTGTGTTTATATGTGCATACATAATAATTTTAGTTTGAATTTTTAATGAGAAGCGATATTAAAGAAATTCAGGATAAAATAGAGCATACCCCAGACATTGTTGAGAGATATATAGCATGGTTTAATGGAAAGCAGAGGGTTTGGAGTCTAGCAAAGACTTGCCTCAAAGAAGACCATCTCTTATTTCTGTTTTATTCATGTTTGCTTAACAATTATGAATGAAATTGCTTAATCATATTCCTGGTTTCTAAAACTCAGGGTTGGGATAGTCTCTATATGACAGCTTCCTAGGAAAGAAAAATTAGAGAAGATATGGGTAATGAATAAAGAAATACACATGCTCATCCAGGGCCTTTGATTTACAGTTGAGGAAACAATGACTAATATTATTGCAAAGAGCAAACCCAAGACCCTATTTTCACAGGATTAACTCTAACTACACTGATATTTCTGCTAAAGCTACTGTAAGATAAAAATAACACTTGGAAAGAACATAGGACAGAACTGAATAGATGACTCAGTTATTAAAGTGCCTGCTAGACAAGTAAGATCTGTGTTCAATACCCTGGAACAGGTTAAAAAAAAAGAGTGAATCAGTACTTTACTGTAATCCCATTGCTAAAGAGGTGGAGACAGGAGAATCTCCAGGCTTTCTAGCCAGTCAGTCTAACAGAATAGATGAGAACCAGGTTCAATGAAAGAACCTGTTTCAAAAAGCAAGGTGGAGAGAGATTGAGGAAGTCACCATCAACCTCTTACACAACACACACACACACACACACACACACACACACACACACACACACAAATGTGTATGCACACACAAAATAACACACAGCATATTCTATATGGAACACAAAAGAAAATGCAATTTTTATTAATTCCAACTATCATAAATGTGTTCCAGTAGGCTGGAAGGAAGCAGGAAGTGGTCACAGCTATTTAGAATTCTAAGTGGTGCAGAGGTAAAGAATGCCCATCAAGCTCTAAATTTCCAAAAAGATATATCCATGCTGAGTCCTCAGAATTTATGAAGATAGCCTTATTGGGTAAAAGGTCTTTGAAAATGTAATCAAGGCAAGGACCTTGAGATGAAATGCTTTTCCTAAGTCAAATGAGTCATAATCTAATAGCCACCATCCTCATAGAAAAATCACAAGGGAACATACAAAAGAAGAGGCAATGTGATCAAAGAATCATGCAACTATAAAGTAAGAAATATCAATATCCACTAAAAAGATGGGAGAGTCCTTTCTGCCCACAACTTGAAATTGCTCCTGCTACTATTTTAAATGTTGGGCCTCAAGGGCTGTGCAAGAATAAATTTCTGTTGTTGATGTCACCAAATCTGACAAGATCTGTGGCAATTTGATAGCATATTAGTGATGTAGGAATGCCTTTCTGTATGCTGTGAATATCAATCTTTAAATAAAGGAGCTGTTTTGGGCCATGACAGGCACCATGGAATAGGTAGGAGGAGAAATCAAAGCATAGGTAGGAGAAGCAGGATGGAGTCAGAGGCAGACCAAGCCTGAAGCCCAAAGGAGCAACATGTAAGGAACACAGGTGAGCCACGGGCCACATGGCAGACAGATTAATAGAAATGGGTTGAGTTAAGATGTAAGAGCAAGCTAGCAATGTGCCTGAGCCATAGGCCAAACAGCATAAAGTTAATATAAGCATCTGAGTCATTTCTGGGGGCCTGAGCAGCAGTGGCTGGGCAGCTGAGGGGTCTGGCAAGGCAGGGTCTGGGCCTCTGGGTGCCCAGGACCTAGAAACCCAACTACAACAGATGGCGTCCAACATGGATTGAATATCCACTTAATACCTGAGAAAGTTTAAAAAGGGTTTTAGCAGAAACTGAGCAAAGGCAGCTTCCAAATTGTGTATATGAAGCAGGTCATTGTACAAAGAAAGCGTGGCATCTGGGTCACATTCAAAATGGCGCCAGCGAACTGGCGGCAGGCATTGTAAGCTGCAATCAGGCTGGTTCCTGAAATCTCACAGAAGACTCAGTAGCATGTGATTGATTTTAGATTTCTGTTTATTTTGAACAAAAAGGAAACAAAGACAGTTTCTTAGTAGCAGCATTTTCTTGGGTGTGCTCTGTTTACTGGCCAGGAACAGAGACGCGATCCCTTTAAGAGAACTTACTGATTCAGCTTCCTCTGCAAAAATTATGCAGCTCTTTGAGAGAGTGCATTTTAAAAGCTATTATGGTTGGAAGATGATTAAGGATTCACAATAAAACAGATTCAGATGAAAAGAAAAACCTGTAAATGGGTTACAATGTGTGTAAAAGGTACATAGTCTTCAGAGAGAAAAGAGAGAAGTAGAGAAAGTCTTTAAAAAGAGAAATAGAGTAATAAAAATATAATAAATCATGTAAAGATGGAAAATAGACACAAAATCTGGATTTTGGTTGTTATTGTGTTTTCTTTTAATTTTTTAACTGTTAATGAGCTAATTGCAGAAAGACAATGGATTGCAAATGCAAAGGCTACTAAGTTAAACAGGAATATATATTTTAAAGGTATTTTGATTTTGAAATTTGTGTCTAAGGATTTATTGCTTTGGAAGAGTTCTGCTTTTGTTTCCACAGAAGATGAGAACCTGTGGATTGCTTCCAGGCAAATATGGTTTCATCAACCAAGACCTTCTGAAAAAACCTGATGGGAAGAGATGGCCGTATCAGCTTCAGAGCTACAGACTGATCCAGCCTCAACAACAGTGAGATTTTCAACGCCCCTTAATCAGCAGGAAGTAGTAATGGAAAACAACACCCAAATTCCCCAAATATTATTTCTAGATGTTTGTTTTAATTATAAATGGTTCATGGTCATAGTTAATCTCTTTCTAAGAAGAAAAAGGGGATATGTTATATGAATGATTTTTTAAAAGGTTAGATTAGTGAATTTACTTAGATCAGGAAATCAGTTGTTAATATCAAAATGCTTTACATTGGTTCAGATTTTGATTTATTGATATAAATTTAAGGTCAATTTTGTTACGCTGTATGTGTTTTTCTATTCTTGTTTAAGGTATGATGTTCATATAACTGATTTAAAATTGTAATGTATAATTAAGAAATGAAGGTTAATAGTCACCTTTGATAATCAACTTATAGTTAGGTTAGTTAGGATTTTTAGGTATACAAAGATATATTTCAATTAGGTAAGTAATCTTCAAATACTTCTAAGACCTACAGAATATGGCATTTAAAATATTTTAAGAACTTAGACTTTTCTGGATAGTGAGACAGATTTGTTCCTGGCAGCACCAATCTTCTTCAAGAGAAAAATCGGCATTGAAGAAACACCATATGGAGTCTACTCTATTTGTGCCAATGGTTAGCCACTGGACATGAACCTGTTCTTATATTGACTGCTTGACAGTATGCTGTTTAAACTGGACATGCAGGTTACATAGGAAGATGACCTCTGAATTTTGGCAGAATAAGCCGAGATGGTCATTCAGGTTTCTGCTTTGCAGAGAAAACTGTCAGACATTCTTCAGGACTCGAGGAGAAGCAACTGATGAACTGTGCCAAAATGGGCAGAGCAGATTTCCTGCTTCACTAAA
Source organism: Phyllotis vaccarum (assembly GCA_033318265.1). Lineage (NCBI taxonomy): Eukaryota > Metazoa > Chordata > Mammalia > Rodentia > Cricetidae > Phyllotis > Phyllotis vaccarum. Next base: position 96,042,480 of record JARWLC010000015.1, on the reverse strand, counting down.
ATGAAAAGAGACTCTGGGCCTGTAGGCTGAAGATGGATGCCTCAACTTTATAAAGGAATTTTGGGTGACTGTCCAGGCAGATAGGTGTCATCTCTGTCCTTTCTAGATTTTAGAAGTGTCTTGCACTTCTGGTTTACTTAGGTAAATATACCTTTCTGTGGTCTTTGATGTAGTTGAAGATTAGAAAGTTATAGGTACAGTTTTTCTTAGTCACTTAAAAGGTATATTGGATATGAAACTTTAGATTCATAAAGATAAGATAGATGATAAGAGTATTTTCTTTAGTTTTGCTAAATATAAATAGACTAGATATTATAACTATAATTCTTGCTTGATGGCTATTTTGTTATATGCAATTTTGCTATGTTAAAATTGAAACCTTCCTTTTTGATATACAGAAAGGGGGAAGTGATGTGGGAATGCAGGTGAGCCACGGGCCACATGGCAGACAGATGAATAGAAATGGGTTGAGTTAAGACATAAGAGCTAGTAGCAATGTGCCTGAGCCATAGGCCAAACAGCATAAAGTTAATATAAGCATCTGAGTCATTTCTGGGGGCCTGAGCGGTGGGCAGCTGGGCGGCTAAGGGGTCTGGCATGGCAGATCTGTGGGTCCAGGCCCCTGGTCGCCCGGGACCAAAGAAACTCCACTACTACATATTATTATGGCCTCCCTCCAAAACCAACCCCCACATCTCTGAGATAGTGAACTAAAGGATATTATATGCTACTTGGAATATAATTCACTTGCAATTATTGTCAGGTAGGAAGGGTAAAGATCCCAACTGCCAACTTAAAAACAAAAACAAATCTCTCTTTTTTTGTCATACTCAATAGCAATGGGGAAACTTAATTGAAGCTCTGAGTCTTTGTACATTAATGCAACCAGTTTTAGGAAATACAGGATGCTTGTCCTCAAGTTAGTCATTGACTAGCAAGCAAATGAGTGAGTTGCAGTATAACACACTACAGTCTGTGATAGAGGGGCAGAGGAACACTGTGGGCTTCATACAGAATAGAGGCTGGTGTTCCTATCAGGATGGAGAAGTCACAGGGTCAGGTTTTAGAGAAAAGCTTAGGCTTCAGCTGATAATTCAGCTTGTTGACTAAGAGACTGTAAGGTTTTCCACAGATGAGCAAGAGAGGTTTTCTCCACCTTCTGTACAGAAGCTTTACTGCCCAGATGTTCTACTTGCTTGTTTTTGTGTCTTTTCCTTCCTTTCCATTCACTGGCATGTCTATATAAGGGACATTGTAGTTGGTTACTGGATCGAGATAATATTAGGCAAGTGTGCCTGACTTGCATATGAGGACCAGGTGTTCTGGAAAGATAAGCTCAGAATGAGTACCACTGGAGGGGTAGAGATAGAGGCTTAGAGCTTCTCCTCTCCAGGTGGGACCTTATTCAGTACTCCAGCTGTCACTTCTTCCTGTGGCTCCATTGTCCCTGGCCCTGAGGTCTTGCCCACCCCTCATTCCAGCCTCAGGCATCCTCCAATTCATCATCCTGACTCTTGTTCTGGACAATAAACTGAGCAGAAGAGACAAGAACAATCCCTTTTTGTCTGCCACAGCACTATGCTGTTCTTTGAAAATGTGCTCTGATGTCAACATCACCACAGCCCTCTGGGAAAAATATCACAAGTTCCAGTTTTCAAAATAGAAAACACTCCCATTAGACAAAGTAACTTTCCTGGGCCTTCAGAGACACAGCTTTTGTTTTTTTCTCCATCTCTTATTTGGGCTTTCATCAGGCTGCTTTCAGTTCTTACTATATTTAGTGCAGGAGGTCTCTACAGGGGGCAGTTTTGTCCCTCACAGGAAAACTTGACAGTATCTGGAGACATTTTTGATTGCTATTTAATACCATTAGTATTGCCAGAGGAGGGAGCCTTGGATGCTGTGGAGCACCTAACAATGTACAGGCCAGCCTTTCTCCTCAAAGCTGAGAATGTTCTGATCTAAAGTGTCAGCAGTGCTGAGGCTGAGACACCACACTAAGGTGTATTGCTGACATTTCCTATACTCTGAAATGAAGACCTTCTATGCATTTTCCATCTGGGGGATTACTCCCTTAGGAAATCTTTCCCAATTCCTCTAGGATGTACCATGTGCTCCACTTTTGTGCTCCCCCACACAACAAACCCAGCACTGAGCTGACTCTTCCTTCTATACTGTTATAATCTGTGTAAGAATCCAAGGCCCCTGCTGGGGAAGGGCCATATTTCTTATATGATTTTGTCTCTAGAAGCTAATCCAGAGCCCAGCAGATGGTTAGTATGCTTGCCAGATGAATGCCATGGTGATTATGACATATACATGTCATGAAAGAAAGGAAAGAGGGGTGGGAGTACCGAGTTGTACCTGGGATGCAGTGATTGACATGAAAAGAGATAGGCAGGTACAAGTGCTACAGACATGTGGACACTTGGCTTTGGCTCTGGTGTTCTGACCCTACAGAGTTTCACAGAAAAGGTGCAGTTAAATCCACTGGCTGCATGTCTTTTCCAGTCTAACTTTCCACTACTTCCTCATGTTACAGTCGTTAAAGGAATACTGAAAACATTTCAACTTGAATTACAGAGAGAGAGAGAGAGAGAGAGAGAGAGAGAGAGAGAGAGAGAGAGAGAGAGAGAGAGAGAGAAGAGAACGCTGGCTATCATTGCCCTACCTGACATCAGAGCCAGTGGAGGAACAGTGTTGGTGTGAAGACACTGATTCCGGAAAATCTCCGTGGCCTTGTCCTTGTTTCTGTCGTGGTAACTCACGTGGCAGTAGCTCTAGTTGAAGGTGACAGAAGAGTCAGCTGAAAGTGAAGGCATTGAACCACTTGACGTGCTGTTTCTTTTAAGGAGAGTGTCCACGACAGCCTGAAAAGCCCCTGGCTGCCTTTGGCACTCAGAATTAGTGCAGTTGCAGGAGCATGGAGGGACACTCATTACTGCTTTTCCCCTGCACAGTCTTGGAGTAGCACAGACACAGAACAAAGTGTTTCACAGTGTGAGTTAAGGAGAGAGAATTTATCAATGAGGAATTAGAGTTGGTTAGACATGAATGAATACTCAGAACCACATGCATGGAAAAAATTAAAATATGGTATTTTAAATGAAGACTCTTTGTATCTTTTAAAAATAACCCCACATATTTATAGTTATTGTATCATTATTTTTATTTATGTGATGCACATGCATGTGCATGTAGTATGTGCCCAGAGACTAGAGGAGTATACTGGTGAACTTTTCCATTGCACATTTTTTTTTGATGACAGAAAGTCTTATTGAACTTGAGGTTTGCTGTTTTAGTCCTAGATTGGCCAGGAAATTCCCAGGAACTACCTATCTCTGTGCTCCCAGCACTGGGTTATAAGTACAAATAGCTGTAGCAAGGGTAATGGGGATTTGAACTCAGGTCCTCTTGCTTTCTAAGAAAACACTCTTACTCATTGAGTCCTCTCCCTAACCTCATAAACTGATTATTAAAACTTTTATTACCGGAGCAGCCTGAGAGCAAAATAAGTAACAGCTCTGCCCCCCAGCACACACACAATGATTTTTTTCTTCTGATTCATGGTCCTCTGACTTATCTCAGCCCTTGAAGAAGGAGCACATAGTGGTTAGAGAGCTGATACTGGTCTGATCAAAGCCATTTGATGTTCTTCTTGGAGTTGGGACCTTCCACCAGTTCTGGGAACTTAGTAAATGGGCAGTGAGTGTCTGAGTTCTTTCTGCCACACAAAATGCTGACCAGTGCTGTCTGGAAAGTGCACAGTCCCCATCTCCTATATAATAGACTGTCTGTCTTTTTTGATGGGCAGTCCATACATTCTTTACTTTGGAAGGGGAAAGTCACAATTTCTTCCCACTTAGTAGCATTCAGACTTAGTAGAGGGTCAGACTAAGGAGGTGTGGACTAGATATGGATATCTGCTGCACAGGAGTCAAAAAGAAGAATTTGAAGTTTTAATAAAAGCTTTGTATTTTAAATTTCTACCTTTTTCTTTAGTAATTATACTTTAATTTTTTTCTCTGTCTCGAGGTTATAAAATTATTTTTATTTTGTATGGTCATCATTGTTAATATACTGGAAGAGTTTTTAGAAGGAATGATGCCAGAATTTATTTTTATCTTTGTTCACACAGCTAACAAATGATTCTAGCCTATTTGGTTTATCTTCGATTGGAGATACTATTATTAGAAAGACAATGAATCTTGAGCTTTAGGGACCCTTACTTACAAAAGATCTTTCATGTTCCCAGAAATCAATTTAGCAATTGCTCGTGCAATTTGTTTCTGTACATGTAAAAAATTACTTGTATCATTTTTCCTTTCTTTTTTTAAGCACTGGAGGTTGGAGTGAACATTTCATCTCATCTCATCTCATCTCATCTCATCTCATCTCATCTCATCTCATCTCATCTCATCTCATCTCATCTCATCTTATCTCTCTCTCTCTCTCTAGTGTGATTTTTGAGACAATGTCTTACTATTCAGCTTTAGTTAACCTGAACTCACTTTATAGACCAGGCTGATCATGAATTCACAGCTATCTGCCTGCCTCTGCCTCCTGCATCCTGAAATTACAGATGTGCACTACACATGGCACTCATTTTTTTTTTTTGTTCTTAATGCCTGATCCAAATAGTATCAGCTCAAAGTTTCATAAAATTTTGGATATCTGATACATATTTGTGTCTGTGTGTGTGTGTGGTGTGTGTTTGTGTGCATGTGTGTGCAAACATGTATGTGGACATGTGCACATGTGCATGAGCATGATCTGTGAAAGAATAATGATTTCCATTCCTAGCTCCCAAATACGTGAATGTGGTAGGATACATGGCAACAAGGAAGTAATGATGCAGATGGAAGGTAGGTTACTAATGTTGCTAAGCTACTAATTTAAAGTTACTAGATTAATATTATCAGTGGCCTTGAGATAGGAAGATTAGCCTGCATGAACCAAGCAAGCACAATATCATCAAAAGCATCCTTAAAAGTAGAAGAGAAAGTCAGTAGACTCAGAGGGGATGTGATTACAGCAAAATGGTCATGCAACCTCACTGACTTTATTGAGGAAGATAGGGAAAGAAAAGGACCATTCATCAAATGATGTGACAGGCTGGCTGTCATGAAAAAGGCAATAAATATTTTTCTCCTTTTTTATTTTTTTTTAAAAATTGTTTTTCATATTATAACTAATAGTATCATATATATATACAATGCGTTGTGATCATATTCACTTCCCCAATTACTTTTTTATACCTGAATCAAACTCCTTCACAGCTGGTCATCCTCCTACAGTCATGTAAGCATGCATATATGCATGTGTGTGAGGGGTGGGGGTGGTATATGCATACATGTATGTGTGTGTACACGAGTGTGTACACAGTAGCCACCACTGTTGTGTGTTGATGATTGCAACAGTCTTATCATATCTAAAATACCACATTTCATAGCATCCTGTCTCAATTTGTGGCTTTTATTTGTGGATTTTTCTAATCTCTCTTCTATAATGTACCCAGGACTCAGAGAGGATTATATAGAAGTTCATTTTAGTGCTAAGTACTTACCAGTCACTTACTATCAGCATTTTTGGCAGTCTTGTGCATTAAGCATCACTCACTGAAACTATAAGCTTCTCTAAGCAAATCTGAGAGCATCACTAGGCTATGGGTATAAGCGGAAATACTTTGAAGGAAGTTTGAATACAGGTCTATTTAGAAAAACATCAATAGTAGGTTTCTCTCTAGGCTCTATGATATTTCTAGTCACAGGCTTTTTCAAGGTTTACAGTACCAGGCATGGATTTCATACAAAATCCACTACTGTAGTTGCTGTGGTCCAAAGAGATGTGTGTGGATCTTCTACTAATTCAATGAAAGGATAACATGGCTGTGTTACTTACATCATCAAATTTGTGAGAATTTGTTGTCATGGAAATAGAAAACCAATAGGTTGCATCTAATTACTATACAGAGAAGCATTTATTTCTTTGACTTCTGTTTTAGTCCATTGGCTTCTCCATCTGCTTTGTGCAGATAGGAGAGTTTCTTCTTTACTGTGGTGCAAAAATTATTCTTGATGTCAGATAGAGCAAACATCTTCAAAAACATCTTATTTTCCACATGACATATATATTTCACTTGCTTGCACAGCAAGTGTGATACAAAGAGACTGAATACATGTTTGTGAACACTTCATTGAAGTTTTTTTTGTGTGTGTCCAGATGGTTTTAAGCTATATTAATTCCTTTTCTGATGAGATAAAGTAGGGATGTGGATTTGGGTGGGAGGTGTTGTGCAGAGTATCTGGGATAGGTTAGGGGATGGGACATTATAATAAAAATATATGAAATATGTTATATGAAAAATCTGTTTTTAGTAAAAAAATTCATGGAGATAGAAAATTTATTAATTTATGTTAAGAAGCTACATCAATTTTGAAAGATAATTTTTCTGAATATAACATTCTTGGCTCAGTTATTTACTTTTAGAACTTAAAATAATTTGTTTCACATTTCCCTGGATCTTATGGTTGCTGATGAAAATTCTGATCTTTCTGGTTTTGGGAGCTGATGGTTTTCTTCTGATGCTATTGGACCCATTTCTTTACTTTGTATTTTGACATCATGACTATGATGTGGCAGGCATCATGTCTGTTTAGAGTTCCACATACCTCTTGTGATTTCTCTATGTTTGAAAAGTTTTCTGTTGAAGTTTTGTTTAATACTGTGCTTGTAGCATTTGATTTTATTGCTTTTTTCTTGTACAGTATGAATTTTTAGTTATAACCCCAATAAAGTCCAGACTTCTTAGAAATTCCATTCAAGCACCTTAATTATATTCCTTGTATATGTGTCTTTTATTATCTTGCCTTGTCTGCCATATCTGAAATTCATTATTCTGCATGCTATTCTTGCTGAATGATGATATCTGCTGTACTTTTTATCCAGTTCATCATATCCTTCATTTCAAACATTTTCTGTTTGTTTTTTCAATGTTTCTGTCTCCCTGTTGAATTTCCCTCTGTATTTTCAAAGTTCACCTCAAAACTATTAAATATTTAGAGACTATCGTCTCTGGGTCTTAGATAGACCTTCATGAAATCTATTTATTTGAATCTTCTATATAATTATTAATTTTAAAAAGCATAGTTCTTTTTTCAGAAATTGTTGTGGAATGTCTTTCCGTATGTTGTGAATTACTATTGGATAATAAAGGAACTCTTTTGGCCCATGGCAAGATATCTTAGAAGCAGGTAGGAAATCTCAGCATTGATAAAGAAGATAAAGTGCAGAGTGAGACAGAGATTCTTTGAACTGACACCCAAGAGAGAAAGATGTAATGGAACATAGGTAAAGCCACTAGCCATGTGGCAAGACATAGATTAATAGAAATGGGTTGAGTTAAGTTATATGAGCTATCTGATAATGAGCCTAAGCCAAACAGTTTGTAGTTAATATAAGCCTTTGTATGATTACTGAGACTAAGCAGCTGTGGGCAGTCTGGATCTGAGGGGTAGGCCAGGCCAGAAACTTCTTACTATAAGAAATATCATCTGTTTCTGTAGCTTTGGAATCTGTTATGAGGAATTACTAAGTGAGAGATGGGTCATGGGTGATGGTTGTATTATATTCTTTGTTTCTTTGTCATGTCTTATGCTTTTGATAGAGTGTAACTGTCTTTCAGTTTTGACTTTCCATTCATAAAAATCTGTTTGGATGTTTGTTTTCTGTGGCTTCCTACTGTATATTGCATATTGCTCAGCTATATGAACTGGTAAACTCAGTGTTGACTGTCATATGGAAATATTGTGAGGTGATCTCATCTTGGTTATGTGGTAACAGGACAAAGGGTGAGGCTGAGCACTTGGCCCCAAGGCAGATGCTACATAGAATTAAAACTATGGCCACTCATTTGATTTTGTGAGCCTGCTGGGAGCAGAAAACCAAAAGTCAGGCACACTGAAATCATTGTATTGTGGGGTGGGGGTTGGGGGTGCTGTGGCTAGTACTAACTTCTAGAAGAACCACAGTAGCATCAATTACTTATCCTGCAGTGACCTGTGGACCCTAATAAGTCCAACCCCTATACCTGTTTTGGCCACAGAAACTAGTAGAACCAAAGATTTGTCTTTCAGGGAACTATGGGCATCCTGTTGCTGATCCTCTAGCTCAGTGCTTACCAACAATGTCACTGGGGCTGGAGCCTTAATGGTCCTGTGTGGGGGATTATGTTATTCCATTGTAAATAATTGTCCCACCCACTGATTTAATAAAATGTGCTGATTGGCCAATGTCAGACAGGAAGTGTGGGTGGGGCTACCAGACTAGAAGAACTCTGGGAACTGGAATTAACAGAGCAGAATGCCAGAGAGAAGCCAGAAGAGGCAGAGGACAACAATATGCTCTGAGAAAAGGTACCAAGCAGCATGGCTGAACAGAATAAGAGTCATGGGTTAGATTAAGGGTAAAGAGTTAGCAAGTTATATGTCTGGGCTTTAGACAGATCAACCTAAAACTATAGTAAGCATCTGTGTGTCTCTGCGGGTCTGTGGCCCTAAACCTTGAGGTTAGGCCTGAAAGTCTGGGCCAGAAACCACTTACTACTACAGTCCTGTGTTCATAGGGCCTGCCAGAGCCAGGAGCCTAATATTGACTTATCAGAAGAGGGGCCTAGTGGCATACTGCTGACCTCAAATTATAGCACAGAGGTATGACTATAAAGCCAATCTGCTACTGTGCGAAGACAGATAGGTAGGTCAATAGAACAGGATAGAAGACCTAGAAATAAACTAACAAAGCTATGTCCCATTTTTTTTTTTTTTGACAAATGAAGCAAAAGTATGGATTAGGAAAAAGAAAAAATATTCAGCAAATGCTTCCATAAAGACTGGATTATCCATTTGCAGAAGAATGAATTATATATGTTTCTTTTACCTATATAGAAGTCATTTTAAATTTGCTGAAAGACATTATTTGAAAACCGGAAAGAGTGAGACTTCTAATTGGAAACATAAGGAATACCCTTCAAGACCTGAAGGAAGGCAAAACCTTTCTGAACAGACCTTCAATAGCATAGGAACAGCCCCAGGGATCAATAATTGGGGTGACATGACAGTACATTGTTTTCTGTACCAATAAGAACAAATAGACAGCCACAGAATGGGGGAAAATATTTACCAATTTCACTTCACACAAGGGTCTAATATCTAGAATTTATAAAGAATCACAGAAATTAAATACCAAAGAACAAAAAACTGCTAACAAAAAGATGGGCCAGTGATTTGAAAATTAAAAAAAAAACATAAATGTTCAGTAATAATTTTAAGAAATGTTCAATATACTTAGATATCAGGAAAGTATAAATTAGAAATACTCTGAGATACCAGCTGATTCCAGTCAGAATGGCAGTCTTCAGCATATCTGACAGGTGCTGGAGACTCTGTGGGAAAAGAGGAACTTTGTCCATTGCTGGTGGGTATGCAAATTAATACAGCTTTTATGGAAATCAGTATAGAGGGTCCTCACAATTATCGATAGAACTCCATATCCAATTAGAAGGATAGTTGTCATCCCTACATTTTTAGGTGCTCTAACCACTGTAGAAAGGAAATGGAACCTACCTAGATGTCTATCAGCAGATGAATGGCTAATGAAAATCTGATGCATATCTAAACTGAAATATTCAGCTATAAAGAAAATGAAATCACAAAAATTATAGGAAAATAGATAGGCTTAGCATGTATAAGGACTGAGGTCATCTGATATCAAGAAGAAAGGAATGCATGCTTTCTTTCATATGTAGATCCTAGTTTATAATGTGTATGGTGTACATATATTATAGTGGATATATGTGTCAGTTTAGTGTAACATATAAAAAAGAGAACAAGAAAGGTTATAATATTAAATAATATGGAAGAATGAAATGGAATGAAGGACACATGAATCAAGAAAGAAGATATAAAATTACTTGCTTTCTAGTTTTAACTCTTGTGACCTTTCCCTTTTTCGTGGTAGGTAAGTGTATAAAAGTGTAAGTTATGATAGAGGTGTAATATTTTAAGCAAAGCCACATGCTTTCAGCATAGCTGTCTGACTTTACAGAAGTCCATTGAGATAACTTCTTAATATTTAAAGTCTGATTGCAGGAAGGTGGTTGCATTAATCCATCAAGCTGATGTCTTTATTTGTGAGTTTATGACTACAAAGTGGTTTTTTTGTTTGCTTGCTTGCTTTTGTTTTTTGAGACAGGGTTTCTTTGTGTAAGCATTGGAACCTTTCCTGAAATACTCTCTGTAGACCTGGTAGACCTTGAACTCACAGAGATCCACCTGCCTCTGCCTTCCCAATGCTGGGATTAAAGGCGTGTGCCCACCATTGACTGGTGCAAAGTGATTTTTATATTGAATAAGAAGCTCTGTCTTTGTTTTTTATCCCCTCCACTTTTTGATGACTCATAATTACTTAAATGTCTTGAAAAACTTTTGTTAAATTTTTTCATATATACTTATCTTTGTAGAGATGCAAATTATTCTATTATACTTTATCACTGAATTATTAGTAGTCTAAGGAAAGCTGTTGTTATCCCAATACTTTGTTGGTATAATATTGAAAAATTTTGTAATCTTATTGCTTGCAAATTGATTTCCATTTTTTATTGCTTTTCAGTTCTTATGCCTTATTAATTTATCTTGACACACTACAGAATGCAAGCACTTTATCTGGACACTTATGCTTCTGTTTTAAGGAATTCTAAATTATTTTATATTAGGAAAGATGCAGTATGGTTTACATATAACTTTTATTAAAAAAGAAATTTTCAGTTGGCCTAAGAGATTATTTTGTCAGAAACTGAAGATGTTAAAATGGAAAATGACAAACAGCTTAGAGTTAGTGATCTATAGCATGAAAGGATGAGTCTGGGAGTTCACTGTTTATAAATGAAATGAAAGGACCCAAGTCAGTTGGAAAGATTGAAAGAGCCAAAAGCTTGCAAACATTAAGGCAGAGAAAGAGAAGTAACTTCAAAAAGCTTGGGGGCGAGGGGAATTGGCAGTGAGCATATCAGTTCTGGAGTGTAGAGTGGCCTGTCTCAAGCCTGGTGTCTTTAAGATAGCTACATCATCAACCACTGGATGGGGTAATGAAGTGAAAAATATTAAGTGATCTACAATAGTCTTATCAGAGAACATAGATTAACATTTGCTGCACATGGTTCTAACTGTGAGTAGATTTAGCAGAAACAGTTTAACTGCTGTAAAGAATTTACTGCTAGGGAATTCTTAAGCCTTATCTAGGAAAAACCTGTCTTTCCACTGAGGGTCCTAGAACAACTCTCATGCCAAAGGTACTCTACATGAGCTGTGCACTCTACGGAAGGATGAAATCTCCAATGGCAGTGTTAGATTTGGCAAAAATTGATTAAAAAAAAAAAAAAGACAGAAAACTACCTTGGATAAACTCAGGATTCCAATGAATAAAGATAAATAAATCTTAAAAGAATTTTTGATTTATGATGCAGAATCAGGGTTTATTTACATAGCTTTCCCTCATTTGTGACAAAGAACCTTCTAAATATAGGTTCATGACATTTTAGATGCTTACTAAGCATATCTACATTTCCCTTTTTCTGTTTACAGCATGTACATGGTTCCTCTTTCCCTCTCATACCACTATAGAATATATTATAGAGGGGAAGAAGAAGTAATATTTTAGTTCAAAGGCTTCTTCTGAGAGTGAGGATCTGTACCCAGATTCAAAGGAATGGTTATCCTGGAGTCTTGAATTTCAAGCTAATTTCAGTGAACATCAAGCTTCTGAGTTGCTACATCAAGGAAGGCATGAGCATGCTCTAGACATGGAAGAGTAAAATGTGTGTTTGATGACAAGACATAGGGATGCTTGTAGTGCCAATGATAGATATAGATTTAAGGTACTTTATTTTCTTGCTGACTGTCATGGAAGAAGATCTTGCTCACCTGTAGTTGGGCTTTTCTTTGGGCCTCCAGCTCATAAAAATGACATGAAGTTTTAATTATAAAAGCTCAGCCAACTTAGGCTTGTCTCTAACTAGCTCTCATAACTTAAATTAACCCATATTTTTTAATCTATGTCCTTCCATGTGCTCATTACCTCATCTCCATTCTGCCCATATTTTTTCTCTGAGTCTGGCTGGTGACTCCAACTTTCTTCATCTGAGTTCTCTCTCTGTCTAGAAACTCAGACTCTACTCCTGCCTAGCTATTTGCCATTGCCACTTAGCTTTTTATTAAACATGATGTAATCAAGTACGTGAACTCACCCTGTGTGTGCTATGGAGTTATATGATAGAGTTCTGGGATAAAGGTAGAAGTGTCATTCTTTAAGACCTGCTCATCACCTTTCCTGTAAAAGCCTCCATGTTCAATCTGTTCCTTATAGGAAGCTTTGAATAGACAAAGGAGAAAGGTCATTGACTGGGTGTACAAACTAGAAAAAAGAAAATACCACCCCAACTTCCACAAGTCTAGAGTGAGCAATAAATGTTTATTGTACTAAAATGAGTTTTTGCTCTTTATTTCTTACTGCAGAATAACTTAGCCTAATTAATACAATCAATCAGCTTCCCTCTTTGGATTATTCTGACTGTCTTACATGTTTTTGTTACTCTTGCCCTACTTTGCAAGTATCTTTTTTTTTTTTTTTTTTTTTTTTTTTTTTTTTAGCCTCAGAGCTCTTCTAGCCCATTTCTCAGTTTCCTGAAGCTTTGGGATAGATAGTCATATCTTAAAGTCTGGACTTCTTCTCCCCATCTGTTCTAGACCAAACATTTCTTTCTTTGTATTTCATATGGAAGAACAGCATTTGCAAAGGTTGGCCATGACTTCTTTCTGGCTTCCTTCCATCACACTGCTTTTTCCCCTTAGCCTTCCCTCTAGGCTCTAGTTTTCCACCAGGTCTCAGTATGTAGTAACAATTCAAATTGTTATTCAAATTCCTAACTTGAGAATAAGATTCATATATTCAGTTGTCTGTTATATCTGAATATGTGGAGTTGTATCATTTGAAGTTTAGATATCTCCCACAGGCACTTGAATTCCAGCCAGGAATGTCATTTTGAAAGTTTGTAGAACCTTTGGGAATGGAAACCTAAGTGGAAGAAGTGGATCAATGGGAGGTGGGTGATGTGACCTGTCTTTCTATACCCTGTGAATATACTTTGTTAGCATTTATTAATAAAGAGGCTGTTTTGGCCCATGGAAAGGCATCTTAGAGGTAGTGGGAAATCTGAACATAGATTTTCTTTAAAAAAAAAAATGGCAGAGACAGAGACACTGAAATCTACCACACAAAGAAACAAGATATAAAAGTACTGGTAAGCCATGGAACCATGTGGAAAGACATAGATTAATAAAAATGGAAGTTATTAAGTTGTATGAACTAGTTAGTAATGAGCCTGAGCCATAAACAAAACCATTTGTAATTAATATAAGCCTTTGTGTAATTATTTGGGACTAAACAGAGGGCAGGTCCAGACCTTAGAGGCTAGGCCAGGCCCAAAACTCAGGATACAGGTAGGCATGGTACATATAGCCAAGTCCTACTTTGACCTGGGTCTTTCTGATTTCTGATTCACAGATACATAGCAGGTCACAATTGTCACCATGGTTCAGACTCCAAATGCAGCATCCACATGCATTGAAAGCATAGGCTCTAGTGTTATTTCTTGTTGAGTATTTGGTGGCTACAATGAGAAAAGTAATGTTTGCAGAGGCCTAATTCACATCTCAAGCAGACCATGAACATAACAGAGCTATGGAGCCCTTCACTCCTCCCTTTTCTTCTCTAAGTATTTCCCATCTCTGTGTCATCACTGTCCCCAATGCCTAAACCAAGGAGCCTTCTTTTCCTTTCAAATGTTGCTCCATTAGAAGTCTTTACCATTATCTTTTAACCAAGCATAATTCAAACTATCATCTTTGCTTGGGTTGAAAGTGCCTCTGAGCTGCTGCTGGTGATGGTGCTGCAGCTGCCTCATTGAATCTCCTTTATTAGCTAGTGCAGTCTCCCAGTGGAAAATGCTGCCCTTTTGCTGAAGACCTATCATGGCAGGAGATTACTGAAGTGAAATCCAGATTACTTCAACCTGTGAAGATTTAAGTTTCTGCTTCCTATTTTTCCTCTGCACTCCCCTCTCAAGACCCTCAGTTACTCTCACCAATGTGCACTGCCTACATCTTATGAATGGATCTTCCTTTGCCCTTATCTGTGCTGGTGCTTTCTCATAATGCTTTCTCATAATGCTGATCATCTAAAAGACCTCATTCATAGAAGCAAATAGATAACTGACCAGTCATTTTTTCAATCTTTAGCCAACTTTTTTCCTTTGTAGCAAAATTTTTGGTCTGAATTTATTATTATATTTTTGTACCTGTGAATGATTGGATCTACAGAAGTTTGACTGTATTTAACAAGAGCTTTGCTCCCAGTGTGTTAGTCTAAATCATCATTATTTATGAGCAAGTAAATGTGGATATTTAGCCTTTATTCTAGGAAATATCAATCAAGAACTTAGTATAATGACAGTGGCAGGAATTGAAGAGATACTAGCTTTTGTGCCCAGGAACTTAACAAAACCATTGGATCAAATAATCATTTAATTATAGTATGCAGGAGTTTGAATACCACCTGATTATGACTCCATCTCAGTTTATAGCCAAGAGTCTGGTGTAACCACCACTTTAAAATGCCATGGTAACATTGCCTGCTGGAGAATGTTATCCTTGGTGGGAAAAAATATTTTTCATTTTAGTTACTTAGGTACCACTGGCATTAAACTGCAGTTAGATTTCTGCTGTTCAGTGTTTCTATTTTCAGAGACAGTTTCACCCTTTAAGTACCTGCTTTTCACCTGGCACAACACAAGCACTCTTAAAAGACATCGCCTGTGGGACCCTCAGCAATGGGGGCTTAAATCTCCTGCCCTCCCCCCCTTCCTTCTGCTGTTCTTTTCATTTTGTTTCTCAGATGCTGCTAAAGACTCAGTACTCTGAGCCTCAGCTCTGTCTTGTTATAGGCTCCTTGCTGTGACAACAGACAGTTTAAACAAAGAAGGGTTTATTATGGCTTCCTGGTCTAAGGCGTGCATTCCGTTAAGGTGGCAGGCTCGTCCCACTTTATAAGCTAATAGGAAATAGAGCTAGGCTGCAGAGCCTCAAGGTCTGTCCTCACTGATCTACTTTTTCTAGCAAGCTCTTGTTAGGATTTTGTTCTAGCCTCTGAAGCCATGTCCTTCCCCGAGTTCTGATGTCAAGCCCCACTAAAGAATTTCCACCACCCGACATTCTCTCTTCCTTCTTCCTTCCCTGAAGCTCTAGTTCTCATTCTAATTCTCACCCGTGCTCTCTCTCCCTCCCTCGCTCCCTCCCTCGCTCCCTCCTTCCCTCCCTCCCTCCCTCCCTCTTTCCTTCTTATTATAATAATAAAATCCTACATAGAAACAGTGTGTTTCCTGTCTCCTGCTGGCTGCCTCTCACTGTGCCTCTTGTCCACAGTCCCATGTCCACGGGGCATGAGGTCTCTCTGTTCATAGACATCCTCCAGCTAACCGGGTAAACCTGTTATTGTATCAAACATGATCCCAACAGCTCTACCCTTCTAAAGGTTCCATAATCTTCTTCCAACAAGTTACTAGCTAGAGACCAAATGTTCAAACATATGAGCCTATAGCAGACATGTCACATTTAGCCTCCAACAAGTACCAAGCTATTTCTCATCATAATCCTGATACTTCTTATTCTTAGAGGTTGGTCTCTGGGCAGCTCTTATTATGTACAAAGCCTGGAGTATATGTTCAGAAATAGTCTAATGCTTTTGAATGGGGAGAAGGGGACCCATTTGTTGCTCAGGGGAATTAACGTACTGAGTAGCTTAATGGGGGATAATTCTAATCTCTTTAAATTCTCCACTAAATTTTTTCAAGAAACATATTAATATAGGTCATGGTATTGTCACAGATGTCAGCAGAAACTGAACTGATTTGTTACCTCCTGGAAAACTAGGTTGCTTCTAGATATCTTGTTTAACTAACACACTTGTCAAAAAGACCCTTTGTGGAATACAAGACAAAAAACTCTCCTGTCCCCCCTCCTTGGCTTAAAGATCACATCGTCTTCCTATGTTTCATCTTTGTCTCCCTTTTGTATATATCTGGGTTGAAATTCTAATCATATTAGATTAGGGTCAAATTAAATGACTCATTCTAGCTTAAAATTACCTCTAAAAGAATCCTGTGCTCAAATATGGTCACAATGAGACACACCAAGTGGAGGGTTAAGACTTCAGTGTGGGAAGGGAGCAGATACAAACCAACTCGTAAATGACTCTAAGTCTTTTAAGAAACAGTCTATTAAAATTTATATTACATTCTTTGCATGCTTTTCTGTAACTCAGCAAATGCTGTGAACACTTTAGTGTGTTTCTACCTAAGGATTTTTTTATAGTGGCCTTCCCTTTATCCTAGAATACACACACAAACACACACACACACACACAGACACACACACACACACACACATACACACACTAAATTATATTTATAAAACTAAGTTTCAAAATTACATATATATATATTACTAAATTTCACACCAGTGAGGTGAAATTATTTATTATTTGTTCTTCCTCTGTTATGTCTTGTAGTGTGTGTGTGTGTATGTGTGTGTGTGTGTATGTGTGTGTGTGTGTGTGTGTGTGTTCCACAACATGTTTGTGGAAATAAGAAAATTTGGGGAGTCAGTTTTCTCTTTTTACCTTGTGGATCCTAAGGATAGATCTCAGTTTGTCAGTTTGTTAACCTTTACCCACTGAACCAACTCACCAGCTCAACCAAGTAAGGTAATTTTAAATGTGATTTTGTTAATAAGAAAATGTGTTTATTGTTTTTTTAACCATTGTATATTGCATGTTATGAATTATAAGCCTAAATTTTTGTTCAATAAGTGAGAAATACAAATGGTCTTCCTGAACAAACCAGAAGGAATAAAATTAACTGGCAAAACTTAGTTATCTGGATTCCAAACTTGCTTAGAATACCTTTTTTTTATTGAAAATTGAGAGTAAGCAGGATAGTGGTGACACAAGCCTTTAATCTCAGCACTCCAGAGGCAGAAGCAGGTGGTTCTCTATGAGTTTGAGGCAATCTGTTTTTCAGAGTGAGTTACAGAACAGCCAGGGCTACACAGAGAAACATTGTACCAAAAATGAAAAAAAGAAAGAAACAAGAAAGGAAGGGAAGGAAGGGGGGAGGAAGGAAGGACATAGAGATCAATACTAGGAATTCTTTTAAATTTCTGGGATGTAGAAGGATTTATATATACATTCATTCCCATGCTATTTCACCACTGTTATATAATCAATGGTTATTGAAGAAAAGTATACATCTGAATTTGGTGGGAAGCTTTTACAAATCAAAACAGACTAAAGTAGATCTTTTAGAATATCAAGGTGTGTAAGTTTTGGATTCAAGACTGACACTTCAAGCAAACATGAAGGAGGAAGAATAAACTTTATGGTCTTAGGGAATCACAGTGGTCACAACTATTTCTTGCTATATCAAAAAAGAAGGTTGTGTGTTGAAGCTAGCATAGACTTTTAAAGTCATTCATACTGGGGATTATTCAAATCATAACTACAAATATTATGGACCCAATGTTTGTGACTCCTCCATGCAAATTCATATATTGAAAAATTTGCACGTTTTGCTTGTAATTTTTACTTCTGAGTTGAAGAAGTCACAAGTGTAGAGATTTTGGAAATGTGAAGTCTCTTATAAAAGGACCAAGGAACTGGGGATGTTGCTCAGTTGGTAGAGTAAACTAACATGCAGAAAGCCTGAGTTTGATACCTAGCATCACTTACAGATGGATGTGGTGGCTCATGCTTGTGATTCCAGCATAAGAGAGGTGACGACATGAGGATCAAAGCAGTTCATCCTTAGCTACATAGCAATTTCAAGGCCAGCCTGGGCTACACAAGGCTTTCTTAATAAAATAAGATGAATATATAGCTTCCTCTTCTGTAAAGTGATAATATAACAAACAGGCAGCAGTCCATACCCTGCCCTGGCCCACAGGGTCTAACAACATGGACCTAAAGAGGGGGTGGATATATGAAGGGACAAGAAACACAAAGAACAAGAGCAAGACAGTATTCTGATAAAGCTCTGAAACTTTATTCTTCTCAGCAGTACATACAGTCCTATAGGGGAAGGGTAAGCAAGATTAAGCAAGCAAGGAATTTACACAGCTGCAGGCTCTTCCACCAATAAGAAGTGTTATCATGGAGACCTATATAATATTAGATATTGTTTAAACACAGGAAGGTTACCTAATTCCTGGGAGGGGACTTACCTAGTTATAGGTTAACAGCAGGGAGGCCACCTGGCATCTGGGAAGGGACTCATCTAGGGAAAAGGAAGCTTGAGATGCTGGTCTCAAAATGCCATTGCCACTGCTAAGGCTTTTCTAGCTCCCAGAACACACCCCAGAAAAATAAACTCAGCAGACTCTTGACCTTTGATTTCCAGTTTCCAGGATACTGAGAATAAATCTTTATGATTCCTCAAAGGTTTTCAAATGAGGAATGCATATAGATTTTGTATTCTATGATCTGAAGATGAAATGAAATTACACTCAGTTTAGTAGATTATGTGGCTTAGAAGTAAGTCCTGGATCCATTAAATTAATGCTAGGTAGAAAGTTCGTGGGCATGGTAGAAATACTTCCATTTTTGTAAATGCATGAGGACAGTTTTGGGAATATTTGAAAAACTCTCTTGTGTTAAAATCTGCTGCTGAACACCACAGGACCTACCAGATACCATTCCATACCAAGTATTAGTGATTTTAGATGTGGGATCAATCACCTTCTCTGCCAAGAAAGATAGAATAAGATTTCACAAAAAAAATCAGGAATCAGCATCTTTTGTTTTGTTTTAAACTCAGAAATTCTTGAGCCTGCTGCCAGGGACAAGTGGTATTTGTCACTATTATAAGCAAACAATGGCAGATAACTTCAAATTTGGTCCAAGATGAATAATTAGAGGAGTATCGGGTATCATTCCTATATCACAGATCTTCCCTATATTTCACCAGAGGTAACTGTCACCCAGTAAGTACATTAGAATGGGGCATCTCTGCTGCTTGGAAAGATCCTTTATCACAGGGATGTCTGATGGCTCTTGCCCTTCAGAATCTTCCCACTTTAGAATCCTGTAGAAAATCTGACATTGGCAGCTTTGCTTTGTTAAAGATCTGTAGATGAGAATATGATTAGTAAACAGTTTGATTCACTTAACAGTTTCTACTGTTCACTGGGCACCATTTAAATGAAAATCATTTGCATAACTGAATTTCCTCTTCTTTCATGCTGTGTGGGGAGCTCCTTATTGTGAGTTATTCCATAAGGTGAATTATCTTAATGGATTCAGTGTGTATGAAAAATTAACAGATGTTTGTGGGATTCTAAATCTATTGGCTTTGTTTTAAAATGTGATTTAAGCTTATCTGTCTTCAAATCGCTTCTAAATGATTCAAATAAAGAGTCAACCACAGCTTGTTACTAAGGGAAGGCTCTGCCCAGAGAAAGTATGCATGCCAAATTTTGTTATAATTTTTCAAAGAAACAGATGATTTTCATTGTTTGAGGCATTTTCCATTTCTAAAGGATGGCTAGGGCCCACTTCTATGCTGAGCTTTTCTGAAGCTTCTAGAAAATTGGGAGAATGAAATTGCCAGTAGGAGTGGTGTTCTATATTAGGAAATGTGCATCCTGGCAGATGTTCAAGGGAGGGCTACCTGAGTGTAGAGAGCCATTTAGGACTATTCAAATTTAAATCTCTGATTTTAGCTGAACAACAAAGGGGAGAAATAAACCCATTTGTGGCATTTATGCCTGGCTGAAGTCAGAGGAAATGCAGGTTTTGTGTTATCTACTCTCTCAGTTGGAGACTATTTGTAAGTGGGTCATTGTTTAAATGTACTTGCAATAATGCAAGTATAACCTTCCACTGAATAACTAAATAGAGCTAATGGTAACATATTGCATATATCTATTGCCAAATATTTATTGTATTATTATATAATTCAGACACAAGATTACAAAGATTGGAGGACCATCCCCTGGCTACATTGGGATGTAAGATATATGTAGAGCTATTGTATATTGATGGGGTTAAAGTACTCACTTCTCATTGAAAATACATTTGGTAGTTTTTTCTATAGAAATTTTTGAAGCATGTAATTCATTTAGTGACTTCTTAAACCCACCCAAAGTGCAAAAACACATTTGAATGCAATTTAACTACAACTGGGCACTTTACCTTGAACCTCTTGATAATAATAGACAACTAGGCACTCATGAAATCCACATTTAATCAGTTAGAATATTAAATTCACATTTAGCTCTCTCCTTGAACTAAATTGAAATACTTCTGTGCCTCTACTTTAAGTTTATTAGTGGTTTAGTTATTGTAGTTAGGGTGGTGGGGCAGGGATGTTTAACATGTAATTATGACTGAAATTGAATCTCTATTTAATGCTATTGGAATAAAATAAAGATAAAGCCAACTTCAGACCTCATTTTGGTTTAGTTTCTTTATTTATAGACAGAATAAACTTGTATAAGGTCAAACCATTAATTAACCAGAAAATATATCTGAGAGAGTGCAGATAAGTTAGGATAATTTAAATTACACCAAAAATAAGACCTATCAGTTTTTCTGGTAGTATTTTATTGTCCCTATCATCTGTTTGCACATGAATAATTTTATTGTGTGAAAATAGAAAAATCCTGTAACTCTCTCCCCCTCGACCCCTTCCTGAGGTCCCTGAAACTAGCCAAGGTTGAGATGGCTGTTTCTCAGAAAAGCTTTGTTCCCCCATTGCCTGGCTGGGACTGCATTCCTAGCAACCTGGTGTACCATGTCCGGTTTCTTTGGGACCGAATCTTGTCCAGGCGAAGGGTGTCGAGGTTAAACAATCTGCACTCAGGAGTCATTTAGGTTCCATGATTCGGGGCTCTCCACAACACTGAGAGACCTGAGCTTTATTCAGTACATCTTATATTTTAGACTTGTCTGTCCCTTAGCCATGCTTCTGTCTTGTCACTGCATCTCGCCTAGCTTTTTCCCCTCTAGCTTCCCGCCATGCTGGATTCCTTCTGTTCCTGCTCAAACACACTGACTCTATTCCATGCTTGTCCCTAGCTTCTGCCTGAGTCCCTCCTCGTGTCTCCTTTGTCTCAGCTCTCTATCACCTTAACTCTCTTACACACCCTGCCCCCTCATCCGGGCACACCCAAGGTCTCGAGTCTCCCAAGAGGCTAGCACTCAGCAGGTGACAGCGTCTATAGCACAGGAAAACAGGTTTTTTCCTTTTTCCTCTATTAACATAGGGTTTTAGTAGGATGGGCCATTAAAGGCCAGAATGGCACTTATTTCGGGAGACAACACCGGTGCAACCACATTCCTCATTCCTGATCTAGCAACCTGGGTGGGGTCACCCAGGAAAGCCCTACCTGAGAACTGTTAATTGTTTGCCGAGGCAGAAACGTTCTGAAGTTTGCACAATTGCTCTGCTCCAGGAAATGTATGTCTTCAGGTGGTCCTATTTATTGTTTCACAAGAAACAGCTTGCCTGCCTGCATTCCTAAACTCTGTCCTAAGCCGATCTTTGGCCCCACCCTGTTAGCACGCAGAGCCCACCCATACCCCCTCCCCTACCCAGAGTAGGGTATAAGAATTCTGCCCCAAAAATATTTGGGGCTCTAGGCTTTTCTGCAGTGCCTAGAGCCCACACATGTGTGCACCAGTATTTATATTCATTAAACTCTCTTTTTCTTTAATGTTAACAGTGGTCATTAGCCGTGGTCTTGGGGTGTCTTGGGGTGTCTTGGGGTGCTCTAGGGGTGCCCACCTATTACAATTGAAATGTCAAAGTACAAATAAATGACCAAGTTACATGATTTTCTGGTGTTACTTTCCAGGGACCCTCTAGGCTCATACTCTTATTTTTCTACTGCTGTGGTAAAACACCATGACCAAGGCAACTTACAAAAGAAACTCTTTCATTTGAAGCTTATGGTTTCAGGGAGTTAGAGTACATGATGCACAACAAGTGCATGGCATCAAGAACATCTGAGATCTTACATCTTGACCTGAAAGTTGGAGACATTGGAACTGGTGTGAGTCTTTTAAATGCTCAAAGCAGACACCCTTTCCAAGATGGCCACACCTCCTAGTCTTTCCCCAACAGATCTACTAACTGGAAGCCAGGCATTCAAATATCTGAGTTTATGTGGACTGTTCTCATTTAAACCACCATTATGGTTTGTAGATGTTGCTTTTCAGGAACCTCCTAGGTTCCACATCTGAAGTCAATTCAGTGTTATCAAAAATCATCAGGAAGAGGAGCACTGAGTCCTCTGAATGAAGATCAGAAACTATGTGAGAATTTGTACTGTGATGTTTTAGGGTGGTCAAGTGTCTTTGTGTTTGACTTTGTGATTATACAAGATATCTAGCCAAAAGCAGATGATCCCATCATCTCAGGGTACACAGAAATTTATGTAGTAACACAATTCTCTTACCTCCTGCCAAGAGTAATTTATGTACAAGTTTATTTTTATTTTGTTCTATAAAAATCACCATATTTTATTCATAGTTTGTAAATATATGTATACACACACTTATATATGATTTATCTTGTTTTTTTTCCACTTATTTTATTATGTGAGAAATTGTAGGAGTGACAAAGCTTCTACTCAAAGATAAGCATTGTTCTAGATTCCCAAGATGCTTATCTCTCTTGTGCTTTATAGTTAATTTCTCAACAAATGACCTTTCTTATGGGTAGATCTCTTAAGACTTTTTTCTCCTCCATCCCTACCATCATTTCTGCATTGGTAACCTAGCTTTACTCTGTTTATGGTCTTTCACTGTATATTGGGAACTGCTTGTCCTGTATTAGTCTGCTTGTGATGCACTGTGAATGGTTTCTATATAATTGTTATTTTTGTGTCTTCTATCTTTTTTTGGTAATTACATGAAATGTCAAGGTTTCTTCTCCTCTACTAATCCCTTATAATCTTTGTTGAATATATAGCATAATTCATTTGTTAACTTAACAAATCTTCATAAGTACTTTGTTTATCACAGACTGTATTCAAAATAGGTATTCATAAACCATGGCCCAACTTGGTCTGTTTGATTTTTGTTTTTCAAAAGATGTTAAGATTAAATTCATATACTATAAAATTCACTCCCTAAGGCTACAACTTGAAGATTTTAGTATAGTTAGTTGTGTAATTGTCATGTATTAGTCATGGTTCTCTAAAGAAATAGAGTGATGGAATGAGAACACACATATAACTTATTAAACTGTTATGTTGAAACAGTAACAGAGTCTGCCTTACTCTTGAGACATCAAGAATCTAGTAGTTCCATTCATGAGGCTAGATGGGTTTCTAGAAGGCTCTGTTCCTTAATCAGTGATGCATTCTTGAAAAGACATTCTTGTACCACAGAAAGGATAAGTAGCAACTGTAGGAAGAGAAATAAACTAGGCAGGAAGAGAAAGAGCAAGAAGTGATCAAAGGGTGAATAACATTTTGCCATGCCTTTTTGATCTGGGCTTCTATTAGGTGTCAGTCATATTTGACCTTGGTCTTCCCACATTAGTTAAAATAATCAGGACAATTTCTCAGCTGAAACTGTCTCCTCAAGTGATTAGTTTTGGGCTAGTTGACATTAAAACAAACCATCACACATCATTGCTTTGTATTTTGGTTCATTTCACCACTTCCAAAGGAATCCTTTTGTTTACTATTCTCTTTCTAACTCCCCATGTTCCTGTATTTTGTTTTTGAATTTGCCCATTCTGAACATTTTGTAAAAATGTACTAATACATGTAGATTTTATAATTTGCCTCTTTGTATGCCTCTTTTAATTTTTTAAAAATACTTGTTTAATTTAGGTTTTTATTGTTGTGAAGAGGTATCATGACCATGGCAACTCTTATAAAGAAAAACATTTAATTGGGTCTGGCTTACAGTTCAGGGGTTTTCTCCATTATCATCATGGCAGGAAGCATGGTGGCATGCAGGCAGACATAGTGTTAGGTTAGGAACTGAGATTTCTACATCTGGATCCATAGGTAACAGGAATAAGTAGTGAACCAGTAAGCATGACTTGAACTTCTGAAATCTCAAATCTCAACCCCAGTGACACACTTCCTCTAGCAAGGCCATACTTCTAAAAATGCTACTCCCTATGAGTCTATGGTGGCCATTTTCATTTAGAACACTACAACACTATTCTCAAAATTCATCTGCATTTAGTGTGAAATAATAATCATTCCTTTTATTGACAAAATATTTCATTGTATCATATATAGCATTGTATTTTCCTTCTCATCAAGTAAGGAATATTTCACATTTTTTGAGGTTTACCTTTTTTATTTTATTGAAAACAGATTGTTTTCCATGCAATATATTCTGATTACAATTTCCCCTGCTTGATCTCCCCCAAGATCCTCCCTGCCTATGCTCCCATTTAAATCCATTAGGATATAGGCATATAAAGAACAATCATAAAATAATGTAAAAGAAAACCAAGCTAGAATAGGACAAAACAAGGAATTTAAATTTTTTTTTGGGGGGGGAGAAAAAAGGTAAAACAATTTTTTATTTGCAATTTTTTTCTATAAAAGAAAGGCACTAAAGATTCCCACAGAAAACTCTCATGGGTGATAAACACATTTAGTAAAGTGTGTGTGTGTGTTTATAGATATATATATATACTTTAATTTTGTTCATAAGTTTTTGTATTGTGTTATATATGTGTATATATATACATGAACAAGTATATATTTGTATATATGCAAGTAACATTATAATAACACACGCACATATATATACATATATATATCAAACATACTGAAACAAAAAAAAAATGAAAAATACCAGTCAAATGGCTTCAAATTGTAGCAACCAGTTGAAATAAATATAACCAAAAGTAAGTGAGTTATAAAATTAAAACAGGAATGAGTTTTGTTGGAGTCTTGTGGTAGATCTCTTGCTACCTTTACTTTTGTAAATTTGGATCTTCTTTCTCTTTGATTTTGATAGTTTGGCCAGCAGTTTGCCAATATTGTTATTTTTTTCCAAGAACCAACCAGTTGTTTTATCTATTCCTTGTTCACTTTTTCCTTCTTAATCTTAATTATTTCTTTCCTTTCACTAATTTTGAGTTTGGCATATTTTTATTCCCTATTTTCTTTGTTACTAATGTAAATTGTTAAATCCTTTGTTGGTGATCTTAAAGAATTTTAAAGATAGGCACTTAAAGGTTTAAACTCTCCTCTTAGGACTGCTTTCATTTTATACCATAGGTTTTGTTATGTTTTATCTTCATTTTTATTTAATTCTAAGAATCTTCAAATTCTCTTTCTTAATGTCTTTGATGTGTTACATATAATTTTATATAGAGTTCAATCTCCATGAGTTTATGTGTGTTCTGTGGTTTCTCTGCTACTGATTTTTAGTTTTATTCATTGTGTTCAGGTGGGATAAACATATTATTTCAGTTGCTTTATATTTGTTAAGACTTTTGTTGCAGTATATTTATTGTATTATCTACTTTTTAGAGATGCCCTACTTTATCTATGATATCACTTAGATCAAATGTTTCTCTGCTCATTTTTTTTGGGGGGGGGTTGGGCTGATAGCATCTATTAGTTGCAATCAGGTGTTGAAATCACCCACTCAATATGTTGTGTTTCTTCTGTTTCTTTACAATTGATAGTGTACATTTAATGAGAGTAGATGTATTGGTGCTCAGTGCATATCTATTTAGGACTGTTATATCCTTTTGATGGATTGCTCCTTTAATTATTATGAAGTAGGTCGCCTTCTTAATTTTTTCTCACTCATGTTTTATGTAAAGTTTATTGTGTCATAACAATGACATATGCTTCTTTATTAGAGCACATTTACATGTACTTTTACTTGAAGATTACATATTTGATAGTGAGGTATATTTCCTGGAGAAATCAAATAGATGGATCTTCCTTTTTAATCTAATCTGCTACTCTCTATTTTTTGATTCAGGAATTGTGGCCAGTAATACTAAAAATTTTAATTGAAATAATGTGTTTAATTTTGTCTGTTTACTGAGTTTGTGTTTGAGTATTTTCTTATTCCTCATTTGCTTAACTACTTCTTAGTATGGTTTATTCTTTCCTGTAGCCTCATAGTTTTTTCCTTCAGTCTAAAAGATTCCTTCAGCTATCATCTGTAGAGGTTAGTGGCTTAGTGGTTATAAATTATTTCTACTTGTTTTTATCAGGCAAACTTCTATGTTCTTAGTTATGTAAAGTGTTTTCTTGGATACAACCGGCTGGCATTATCTTCAGAGCATAAAAGATACTGTTTCAAGCCTTCCTAGCTCTTAAAATTTCCACAGAGGAATCGGATGTTGTTCTGATGGATATGCATGTATGTATGTATGTATGTATGTATGTATGTATGTATGTATGTACGTATGTATGTATGACTTGGCATTTTTCTTTTGCAGCTCTCAAAATACTTTTTTTCTGTATACTCAGTGCTGTAACTCTAATATGATGTTGGGAGGCTCTTTTTTGCCTTGTCTATTTGGTGTTCTAAATGTCTTATGTAACTGAATACATGTCCTTGCACATAGAGGAGACATTTTTGTTATAATTTTATTGAATATATTTTCAAAGAAAAAAGTTTCACTTCTGTGTCCATGATCTGTAGGTCCAGTATTTTCATAATGTCCCTTAGATTTCAAATAATCTAATCATACTTTTGTATTTATTTATTTTTGTGATTTCTTGAATTGTCCAATTCATCTACTTTGTCTTCAAGCTCTGAGAGTCTTTATTTCACCTGATTCATTCCTATTGGTGAGACTTTCTGCTCAAGCTTTTTATTTCTGGTACTAAACTTTCTATTGCCAGTATTTCCAAAAGATCCTTTAAAAAACATTTCTATAGCTTTATTGAATTATACTTTAATATCTTATACTGACTTCTTTATTTCATTGACCTATTGTGTTCTCTGGGATTTCATTCAAGGGTTCATAAGCAAAATCCAGGTCTCTCCCTAATTTCTCCCATGAGGGGACTGTAAGGCTCCCGGTTACAGTGAACCATGGGGCAACAACGTCACACTCCTCCAGGGACCTTTCTAGGGTTTTCTTTTCTAATTTAAACATTTTGAATGAAGCAGCTCTGTAGAGCCAAAAAAATTGGGTGCGAAGGAGAAGCACCCATAGCAAAATCCTTTTCTCTTTTATTTTTGAACTCGCTCGTCAGCGAGTCTTATCCTGCTCTCTCTTTATCTACTGAGAAGAGCAAATTGTTTTCTCCCCGCTTTTGTTGCGGATCCTCAACTTACCTGAGGACTCTTCGCCGCTTTTGTCTCAGATCCCCAACTTACCTGAGGACTCTCCGGTGCACCCCCTGACCACTGAAAGTTCTGGGTCTTTGTTGACCATAAGGCGAAAACACGTTCTCCTTGTATGGGCCACCACTTGTCACGCCCATCCTCGCCAGCAAGGACGACGTGACACCAGGCTCTTTTTTCAGCAGTTTATTCAGGAACTTGAAACAGAGCTTCTGCTGCTGGGGAAAAACCCGCTCCCAGCTAAATACCTTCTGGACAGCCAATCACGAGGCTCCACGTGGGCCATGTCAATAGATTCAGGGACATGTCAATAGATTCAGGGCCATGTCAATAGATTCACGGCCATGTCAATAGATTCAGGTGTGTGGAAGCAAGCCACACCTGGAAGCAAGCCAGGAGCTTAGCCTTAGCCAAATAAGGAGTTGTTTATCTCAGAGAGCGCTCACCATCAGGAAGGTGGAAGGCAGAAGCCAGCACCATCTTTAAGGTGCGGCCACGCAGCTCTCTACATTAACTAATTATTTAATTTTTTCCAGCATGATCACAGCTTCCCCTCCCTTCTAACTTTCCTCCAAGTTCCTTCCCCAAACCTTCTCTTTTCTTACCCCCATCCATGATGTAGGTTGCCTTTCTGTACACCGTGAGTATACTTTGTTACCATTTGTTAATAATAACTCTTTTTTGGCCTATGGCAAGTCAACTGAGAGGCAGGCAGAAAATCCAAGCATAGATAAAGGAGAAGGAGGGTAGAGTCAGAGTGTAATAATAAGTTTCTGGCCTGAGCTTTCCAGTCTAGCCCTGAGGATGGAATCCACTTACAGCTTCGCTGCCTCTTAGTCCCAAATAATCACATGGAGGCTTATATTAATTTCATGCTGATTGACCTATAGTTCACTCATATATCTTGTTAATTCTTAACACTTAAACTAACCCATGATTCTTATCTTGTTTAGTCATGTGGCTTGGTACCTTTTCTCAGAGTAACATTTCAACTTCTTTTCTCTGTGTCTGCTGGCACTCTCCTGGTGTCTCTGCCTGACTCTTCCTCTCCCCAGAGTTTTCTTATTCTGGTAGCCCTGCCCACACTTCCTGTCTGTCTTCTGGCCAATCACCCTTTTATTAAATTCGAAGGACAAATATTTACAATGCAACAATATAATCTCACTATATCAGAGACACATGCTCTAGATGCCCAAGAAGCAAGATATAGAAGTACAGGTAAGTCATGAGACGCATGGAAATGCATAGATTAATGAAAATATATTGAATTAAGTTGTAAGAACTAGGTGGTAATGAGCCTGAGCCATAGGCCAAACAGTTTGTATTAGTCTTTGAGTAATTACTTTATAAACAGCTGCAGGACTGTGGGTGGGAAAGGTTTCTCTTGGATTAAGGGCCAGGAAAAGCCAGAAACTTCTGGTTACACATCCATTCCTCCTTTCTTTTAAGAAAAGAGTAGGCATCCCATGTATAGTAGACAGTCATGGCACATCAAATTATAGTAAGACTAGGCACATCCTCTTCTATTAAGGATAGACAAGACAGCCCAGTAGGGAGAAAGGGTCCCAAAAGCAAGTAACAGGGTCAAAGATATCCCCTACTCCCACTGTTAGGAGACCCACAAGAAGACCAAGCTACAAAACCATAACATATGCTGAGAACCTAGGTCAGTCCTGTGAAAGCTCTCTGGTTAGCAGTTCAGTCTCTATGAATACCTATGAGCCCAGATTAGATGATTCTGTGAGTTTTTTTTTGTGGTGTCTTTGACCCCTTGATTATTAATTTTTTTTTTATTTAGCATAGTCCTTGATACTGTGGGGTTCATATCTATCATTTTCGGTTCATTTGTGTGCTTTGTTCTTTTGTATTCTGTGATCTACTTTGTGGAAACTCTGAAAATCAGACCCCTGACCCCATCACACACACTCACACACACAAAACAAAGTATTTTTTGTCTTACTATTTGTAATTATTTGTTTCATGAATTTTCTGAAATAATATGGCAATGTCTATTGAGACAGGATTGAAGGAGAGAAAATTGTGGTGACATGAGGAGAGAAAAGAATCTCTCTCAGAGTCTGGATAAAGCCTCTTGCCACCTGAGAATAAAGAATTCCAACATTGTTACCAAAATGTACTGTAAAGATGGCTTACAAAGAGATGATATGCCTTTTGTGTAGAGATGTTTTCAAATTAAAAATATGCTCAAATTACAGTAAACTGTGTATGCTTAAGGCAAAAGCAAATTTGACCCAAATGTGGCTTTATTCCTTTTCCAAACAATTGGGAAGAATTTCATAATCAAGACCTAACACTCCTCCCCCAATTCTTTGATTGAGGGTCTGCGAAGAATTGTATTCTCCTGCTAAAACTACCACCAAGCAAGCTCCCAATAATGTTAACTATGTATGAGATGGTCTCACCAAGTTTCTGTGGTTGGAATTTCCTAGGTAGACCAGGCTGGCCTCAAGCTCACATAGGTTTACCTGTCTCTGTCCTGTAAAGGCCTATGCTGGGTCCACCTTTTATTGACTGTGAAAACATCCTAAATTCCTAGTGTGTCTTTTATGATGAGGTCTAATCCTTTTGTGTTCCCCCTCAGGAGCCATGTCTTATGATTTTATTTAAAATTTTAAAACATTTTTTTTTTTTTTTAAAAAAAAAAACTATTTTGAAAAAGGGTTTTTATTTGTTTCATGTGCTTCCCCTCCCTTCCCCTCTAGGCTCACAACCAAAAAACACAATGTCTTAACTGCCAAAATTCTACACAGAGCTATTATAAAGAATGTGACTCTCCCTTACAATGCCCATTTCCACACTTACTCTTCCTGAACGCCTCTTTCCATAACTTTTTAGGTTACACTGTACCTAACTCATACCCTTTAAGAACCGCTGTCCCTGCTTTATGGCAGCTTGGAAAGTACTTTCTTAGTGAAGTCAAGGATCCAGTTCTGCCCTTGTGAACATTTATGAAAAAGGACTGGACTGCTACAGGTGGCAGTGTGGAGCAGTGTCTCTGGCCAGCATTCCACTGCCACTAATAACAGTATTTGTTGTACAAGGCACTCAATCTCTTTTCAGTTAGTTTAATGACTGCCTGATGACTAGGCTGAGAGATCCTCACATTCTATGGGAATTTCCAAGCTTTCTCAAAGTTTGCAAACAACCTCTGCCCTTTGTTGTGAGATGTTTACAATGTACCGACAGTTTTGAACTCTATCTTAGCCTTCCCTGCTTCTAGCAAAGAATCTGATGTTAGCTCATGTTGAGTACTCAGGATTTTCTGAGAGCTTTCCTAAGACATAAATTGACTTTTAGGTTCCCAGAAATATTTCAGGAACTTAGCTCCCTGTTTACATTTAATTCTTTCTATTTTATGTTTAGGTTTCTGGAGAAACTTCCTATTTCTATCTCTGTGTCAGGGACCTAGCTGTGTGTTAAACAGTTGCTGCTGATTGTTTTTATGAACAGGTGCCTCAAGGGTATGATTTTTCCTCCAACTGAGCTCTGGTTTGGGTAGCTCAAAATAAGCCCTCAGAATAGCCAGAGGATTTTAGATCGAGAGGTTCCCTAGGGGTCGAGCTTTTTGCAGTGTCCTAAACCCTTTGGGTTTCCTTCAGTGCTAAGCTGCTGTTTCTTACAACTACAGTGATAGCAAGACAATTGCTCCTCAAGGCTGCTGCAGAGTTGAGGAGAGAGGAATGAGGCACTGTCATCTAAAAGGTTAGTCTGACTGCTTGCAATGAGAGTTTTCTTAATAAATGATTCTCTCAGTATGGCAAGCTTTGAGTAATGCCCAGAATTCTCAAAATGCTGTTTTTAAACAATATTTTGCCACTGTTTTCATAGAGTAATACACTTTTCTTTTCTTCTGTATGGCTACATTGTGCATTCCCCTTTTGGTGACTTCAAGGCTTAATTTCAGGATCATCGTTTTGGTGATAGGTTTGAATCTATTTGCATTCTTCTACATACTACCATCCAGTTATGCCAACACCATTTGATAAAGATAATATTTTTTCCCATTGAATATTTTTGGCCTCTTTGTCAAAAATACAGGTGTTCATAGGTGTGTGGGTTAATGTCAGGGTCTTTAATTTGATTCCATTAATCCACAAGTCTGTTTTTTTGCCAGTACCAGGCTGTTTTTTTTTAATTACTGTAGCTCTATAGTATAGCTTTAAGTCAGGGATGGTGATTTCTCCTGAATTTCTTTTAATGAGTAGGATTGTTTTGGCAATCATGGGTTTCCTGTTATTCCATATGAAATTGAATATTATTCTTTCAAGGTCTGTAAAAAATTGTGTTGTGATTTTTATGGAGATTACATTGACTCTGTAGATTGCTTTTGGTAAAATTGTCATTTTTTCTATGTTGATCCTACCTATCCAGGAGCATGGGAGATCTTTCCATTTTCTGATATCTTCAGTTTCTTTCTTCAGTGACTTAAAGTTTTTTCACAGTTCTGCTACTTCTTTGGTTAGAGTTATGCCAAGATACTTAATGCTCTTTGCAGCTATTATAAAGTGTGATGTTTCCCTTATTTCTTTTCCAGCCTTTTTATCCTTAGTGTATAAGAGAGCTACTAATTTTTTTGGAGTTAATCTTGTACCCTACTACATTACTGACAGTGTTTATCAGATGTAGGAGGCCTGGTAGAATTTTGGGTGTCACTTATGTATATGATCATATCATCTACAAATAGAGATAGTTTGACTTCTTCCTTTCTAATTTATATCCTCTTAATCTCCTTTTGTTCTCATATTGTTTTAGCTAAACCTTGGAGAGCTATATTAAATAGATAAGTAGAGAGGACAGCCATATCTTGTTCCTTATGTTAGTAGGATTTCTTTGAGTCTTTCTCCATTTAGTTTGATGTTGGCTGTCAACTTTCTGTATATCTTTATTATATTTAGGTATTTTTCCTGTATTCCTGATATCTGCAGGACTTTTATCATGAAGGAGTGATGGATTTTGTCAAAGGCTTTTTCAGCATCTAATGAGATGATCATGTTTTTTTTTTCTTTCAGTTTTTTTTTATATGATGGATGACATTCACAGTTTTCATATATTGAACCATCCCTGCATCTCTGGGATGAAGCTTATCTATTTGTGGTGGATGGTTTTTTGATATGCTATTGGATTTGATTTGCCAAAATTTTATTGAATATTTTTGCATCAATATTCATGAGTGAGATTGGTCAGTATTCTCTTTATTTGGTGCATCTTTGAGTGGCTTGGTAATCAGTGTGATTGTGGACTCATAAAGAGAGTTTGGCAATGTTCCTTAAGTTTCTACTGTATGGAACAGTTTGAGGAATACTAGTATTAGTTCTTTAAATGTCTAGTAGAATTCTACACTGAAATCATCTGGTCCTGGGCTATTTTTCCTTGGGATCCCCTTAATAACAGCTTCAATTTCCTTTGGGGTAAGTCAATTGGTAAGTCTTCTCCTTTCTAGTTGGTGTAAATATGAACTATTGTCTCCTGAAAAGACCACTGATCATCTGGCTTTCCAATAAGACTCTAGTCATTTGGAAGACCACCCCGAGACATGATCTTCACTAGTTATGGCTGTTCCTTCTTACCTGACACTCATTTTTGGCCTTTCCTACTATTGAAGCCCAGCTCAGCTCCTTGATCTTGTTCCAAGACACTGTCCCCAGGGCTCTGTCCTACCTCCTATTCTAGGTACTTACAAGCTCCTATGGGTGGCTTTTGTTGGACGCCCACTCTAGATGCTGAGGAGTTCCTGTGGTGGCTTAGCATTACATTTTACATCTGCTCTTGAGAACTAAAGAGTTTTTAGGGGTGGTAAGCATTGGCTCATGTTTTGCCCTGATGCCTATCATAGGTGGTGATGAGCCTCTAGTGATTGTTAGCATGGTTTTTACACCCACTCTCATGGTAGCTTTTAACCTCTTCTCATCCCCAGACCTAACAGAGATCCACAAACTTTATTGTGCAGCTAGAGTCCCCTAGAAGGAAGAAACATAAAACAGCTACCTTAATGTTTATTTAAAGTATAGACAAAGCCTAGGTTATACATGTCCCAATTTCAAACCTTCTTTCTCTCCCCTTTCTCCTTTTCTTAACCGGACCTCCAGACCTCATTAATAGCAGACCCTCACTATATTTGTCACTTCCCAAGGTTCTCTTACTAACTCAGTTTTTTCTGAGCTCTAGAAAATCAGAATTCATCAACCCATGCCTTAAACTCACCCAGACTGTAGGAAATGAGCCACAAAACCCAGTAGACCAACTGCCAGAAGATACATTCTCATCTTCCAAAGAGACAAACCGCCCTTAAGACAGGTTGAAGCAGGCTTGAGAGATCATCAACCCTGTTCCAGTCCAATCAGTATATCCTCCCCTCCCCCCCTACATAAACCTGACTTTCTTTTTATAATAAACTTAAGGGTGAAATGTAAGGATTCCAGGCACATAGTAGCCAAATGGTAAACCCAACATGGCTCCAGGTGAGATAAGAATTCCTGGTATGTAGCCCCCAAGTGGTAAAACCAATATTGTGTTGCAGAATGCACTGTGCCACTAGGCACAGCTATGTAAGTCTGTGCGCACTTGCTCTCTTAAAAGGAGCTACCATGTAAAAGTCTCTCTCTCTCTCTCTCTCTCTCTCTCTCTCTCTCTCTCTCTCTCTCTCTCTCTCTCCTGCTTTTCTCTCTAGTACCTACTTGACAACTCTCCTGAATAAACTCTAGTGTGGCATCTGGTAGTGTGTGTCTGATCTCATGCCTGAAACCAACCATTTCCTTAGGTTGGAATTTTCCCTCTAGTGCTTTCTGTAGGGTCAGATTTGTGGATAGGTATTGTTTAAATCTGGTTTTGTTGTGAAATATCTTGTTTACTCCATCTATGGTAAATGATAGTTTTGCTGGGTATAGTAGTCAGGGTTGGCAGCCATGTTCTTTTAGTATCTATATAACATCTGACCAGGACCTTTTTGCTTTCATTGTTTCCTTTGAATAGTCTGGTATTATTCTGCTGGGTCTGCTTTCATAGGTAATTTGTCCTTTTTCCTTTGCAACTCTTACTATTTTTTTCTTTGTTGTGTAGGTTTAGTGGCTTGATTATTATGTGGTGAGCAGACTTTTTGTGGGGATTTAGCCTATTTGGTGTTCTGTAAGCTTCTAGTATCTTTATAGGCATTTCTGGTTTTAGGTTGGGAAAGTTTTCTATAATTTTGTTGAATGTATTTTCTGTGGCTTTGAGCTGGTATTCTTCTACTTACTTGATTCTAATTATTCTCAGGTTTTGTCTTTTCATGGTGTCTCAGGTTTCCTGGACATTTTGTGTTATGACTTTTTTGGTTTTAGTGTTTTCTTTAACTGATGTATTTATTTCCACTATTGAATCTTCCACTGTAGAGATTCTGTCTTCTATCTCTTGGATTCTATTGGTTATGCTTGCATCTGTGGTTCTGGTTCATTTCTTCAGGTTTTCTATTTCCATCTTTTCTTCTGTTTGGGCCTTCTTTATTGCTTCTATTTCAATTTTTAATTCCTGGAATGTTTCTTTCACCTGTTTTTTTTTCTTTTTCTTTTTCTTGGTTTTCTATATTTTCTTTCAGGGATTTGTTAATTTATTTGTATTTTCTTCTATTTCTTTAAGGGAGTTTTTTTTATATTGTCTTATAAAGCTTCTGTTATCTTCATAAAATTGCTTTTAAGGTCATTTCCTATAGCAAAAAAAGTTTCCTGGCCCTGGGTGGCCAGAGGTCCAGACCCACAGACCTGAAGCCCCAGACCCCTAGCCACCCGCAGCTGCTTAAGCCCCCAGAAATAACTCAAACATTTATATTATCTTCATGCTGTTTGGCCTATGGCTCAGGGACATTTCTGGCTAGCTCCTGCATCTTAACTTCCATTAATCTGTTTGCCATGTGGCCCTTGGCTCACCTGTGTTCCTTACATGTTTCTTCTTTGGGCATCTGGCTTGATCTGTCTCTGATTCTGCCCTTCCTTTCCTACTTCTTCTGATTCTCCACCTACGTTTTTTATGGTGTTCACCAAGGGCCAAAACAGCTCCTTTATTTAAAGATTGATATTCACAGCATACAGAAAGACATTCCCACATCAATTTCCTTTTGTTTCCTCTTTATTGTTAGGCTCAGTTCTTGATGTTGTAGAACTACTAACTTCTGGCATTGTCTTGTTGTTCTTTTTATTATATGAATTCTTGCAGTGGCATCTGCCCATTGTTTGCTTGCCTCACTGTTAGATAGCTTTTGGTCAGCTCTTAGTTGTGGGTCTGGGAGCTGTGTGTCTCCAGTAATTGTGGGAGTTGCTCTTAGTTGGCTGTAGGCCAAGGAACTGTGTGTCTCCAGTTTTTGCAGGGGTCATTCTTAGTTAGCTCTTATTTGGCACTTGGCTTTTAGCTGTAGACCAGGAGGCTTGGGGTCTCCAGCTGTTAGCATGTGATGATGCTGATTTTTTTTATTGTAAATATGAAATTGTGATTTAAATACAGATGTAGCCAAAGAATAAGAACATTGTAGCATATCTCCATTATACAGCATCTTATTTCCATGATCACTGTGGGAGGCTATGCCTACTTCTAAATAATGTTTTTCTAGCTCATATCTTATCTTCAAATGCAACTCTTGCCAATATAAATCATTAGGCTCAGTTTTGACTGAATTTGGCCTATTTTTTTTGTGTTCTGTCTTCTTCAAGATATGACGCTTCAATTACACCAGAGGAAAATAAGTGCTGTCAAAAGACCAAATAGTTGGTCAACAAATCCTTGAGGCAGATTCAGTCCCCTGAGCTGCTGATGGAGGTCCTTCCTATTCTTATGATGAGTTATTAAGTTGTTTCTTTTCCATAGAGGGACATAGTACAAACTGCTGAGCACCAGTATATACAGCCTCTTTTGTCATGAATTTGTGGCACTGACTATATGGCAAAGATATTGAGACAAATAAAAAGGTCACTATGAAGATATTTAATTTCTTCATCTTACACAAATCCACACATTCATCCACCTAGGAAGGTTAGAGTGGCATCCTAATGGCTAGGAAGCCTTTTGAGATGCTGATGAAAGAGCCTGCACTATGGCTCTCATTATCTTGTGCAACCATGGTGTTGAGCTCAGCAATTCAGAGCCTCCAATCCATCCTTTATGGGGGAAAAATGGAAGTGATATAAATTAACTTGTTCCTCCTCTTGAGAAATAAATAGAAAAACTGGCGACTTTGGGTCAAGAGATCTTCAAATTAATAAAAACTTCTCCTCAGCCACCTGACTCCTCATCTCTAAAGAAATAGCTATGATTTTTAGAGGATCAATTTATAAGATAAGCATATTGTCCTTTGAATAATTGAGTCACTCACACACATACTTTTATCAAGTTTTTTAGTTTTTACTTCTTTTGAAATTGTATTTTCTAACAAACACAATTTCAGCAGGGTTTGTGACAGTAACATTGGAACTGTAATGAAGCTTTTCTTGAGGTCTGAAGGATGAAGGGAATATTTTGGCAACTAATAATAGAAACTGTCAAGGATTGGGAAATTTAAAGATTCTCATTGTTAATAGTGAGTAAATTTATTTGAGGCAGGTCAGATCCAGCTAAATTTAGAGTTAAGTATCCAGGTTCTATACAATAGGATTAAAATTAGGAATAGTCTTATGTCTGGAATGTACTTAATATTTTTATTTTTACAGCAAATGGTTCTTTTGATTAACTTGCCATTTTAAAAAATTGCTACAGCCCAAGGCATAAGCCAAAGAATTCTAATCAGTAAACAATCTATTTTGAGTTTAGATCCAGAAATAAAACAGAAAACCATGAGAAAAAGAAAAAAAGCTAATGAGAAAAGAGAATATTCTGCTAATTATAACTATTTCTACCCTTTGTAAGAATAATTTAGTAAATTTCTGAAGTTCAAAGCTTATATTATGCTCCCATAAACTCTCAAATCTCAGTAATGTCCTGTTTTTAAATAAAAATTATAAGACTTGTCAAATTAACAACTTTAGTAACTTGAGTAGTTCAATTAGCTCATTGATTTAATGTATTGCTTTGTTTTTATAAACTGTCAGAGAGAGAAGCTGTTTTAATCAGTTTGTGTAGAGAGCTGCAGAGTGCACCTTAAAGATGGCTCTGGTTTCCGCCTTCTACCTTCCCAATGGTGAGCACTCTCTGAGATAAACAACTCCTTATTTGGATAAGGCTAAGCTCTTGGTTTGCTCCTGCATACCTGGACCTATTGGCATGGCCCACTTGGTGCCCTGTGATTGGCAGTCCAGAAGCTATTTAGCTGGGAGCAGGTTCCCCAGAGAAGAAGAAAAAGAAGCTATGTTCAAGGTTCCTGAATAAACTGCTGAAAGAAGGGCCTGGTGTTGCATCGTCCTTGCAGGCGAGGATGGGCGTGACAAGTGGTGGCCCGTACAAGGAGAACGTGTTTTTGCCATACAGTCAACAAAAGCCCAGAACTTTCAGTGGTCAGGGGGTGCACCGGAGAGTCCTCAGGTAAGTTGGGGATCCGCGACAAAAGCGGGGAAGAAAGAGTCCTCAGGTAGATTGGGGATCCACGACAAAAGCAGGGGGGGGGGAACAATTTGCTCTTCTCAGTAGATAAAGAGAGAGCGG
Organism: Phyllotis vaccarum; assembly: GCA_033318265.1. Classification (NCBI taxonomy): domain Eukaryota; kingdom Metazoa; phylum Chordata; class Mammalia; order Rodentia; family Cricetidae; genus Phyllotis; species Phyllotis vaccarum. The sequence continues at coordinate 96,004,401 of JARWLC010000015.1, read as the reverse complement.
GATAAGACTCGCTGACGAGCGAGTTCAAAAGTGAAAGAGAAAAGGATTTTGCTATGGGTGCTTCTCCTTCGCACCCAATTTTTTTTGGCTCTACAGAGCTACTTCATTCAAAATGTTTAACATTAGAAAAGAAAACCCTAGAAAGGTCCCTGGAGGAGTGTGACGTTGTTGCCCCATGGTTCGCTGTAACCGGGAGCCTTACAGTCCCCTCATGGGAGAAATTAGGGAGAGACCTAGATTTTGCTTATGAACAAAGAGCACTCAAAGCCGGAGTGAGACCCATTTGGAGACTGATCCGAAGCTGCCTCGAGGACCAATGCTGTGGTGAGGCAGTAGAGAGTAGACAGGCAGCCCTAGAGCAGCTCCAAGAGGAAAGGTCTGAGAAAGCAGGTAGTGAAAAGGGATCGGGAAGAAGAGTGGGCCTGTACCCTGATCTTCCCGAGTCAGAGCCTCCTGAGTCCACTGACTCAGAGGAGGATAATTTACTGTTTGCTGAGGCTATTAAGAGGCCATGCTTGCTGGTGGGCTACATGGAGTTGGCCAATTTTCATGGAGTTCTTCCCAGACTTGGGGACAGTGGGAAAGGAGGGGCCTGGATATAGGAGTAATAGCCTCCACAAATCCAGGGTGTGATAAGCCCACTCCTGTGTGTGTTTGTCCTCCTTTTGTGTTTGTTGCAAGTAGTCAAAAGACTAAACCTTGAATAATCTTTATACAATATGAGAATTTTACCCATGCTGCAAATTTATCTCAACAGTTGTCAAGTTATCTTTTAGGTAATTGGACAGGACAGTTTGAAAAATTTATGGAAGATCTCTGGGTGGCCATCGTGACTGTCAACTCGACTCGGATAGATGCCAGATTGGCTGAGGGATTGGCTACCTGGTTCGCCATTGCCATGGATCATCTGAAAGAGTGGGCAGGACTTGGAGCTATAGCTGGCCTGATGGCGCTGGTCTCTGGGGTCTGTCTGTGGTGCCTTTGCCGCATTAGGACCAGACAGCTCCAGGATGCAGCCATGATTGCCCAAGCCTTTGCAGCTGTAGAGACTGGACAGTCCCCCTGTGTTTGGCTAGCTGCCTTAAAAGATTAAGGTTTTTTGTAGGTTGTGAGGCTAGTGCACTGCAGTTGAGCACCTCAGCTATGTTTTGGAGGGCTCAAGGAGAGCATGTCTGCTTGCATGTGGGTTTCTCACCCTAATGTCCCACCTCTGTAAAAAAAAGGGTGTCGAACGAGTCCCATAATCCCTAAGGGGATGCCCCAAAAGGAGTCTTGGGACAATGTTCCTTGCACAACAGAGAGTAGACCTCTGTGCTCACTGCTAATTCCTTTACAAAAACAAAAAGGGGGAACTGTAGAGAGCTGCAGAGCCACACCTTAAAGATGGCACTGGTTTCCGCCTTCCACCTTCCCAATGGTGAGCGCTCTCTGAGATAAACAACTTCTTATTTGGCTAAGGCTAAGCTCTTGGTTTGCTTCCACGTACCTAGACCTATTGGCATGGCCCACGTGGTACCCCATGATTGGCAGTCCAGAAGGTATTTAGCTGGGAGTGGGTTCCCCAAAGAAGAAGAAGAAGAAGAAGAAGAAGAAGAAGAAGAAGAAGAAGAAGAAGAAGAAGAAGAAGAAGAAGAAGAAGACGACGACGACGACGACGACGACGACGACGAAGAAGAAGAAGAAAAAGAAGCTATGTTCAAGGTTCCTGAATAAACTGCTGAAAGAAGGGCCTGGAGTTGCATCGTCCTTGTGGGCGAGGATGGGCGTGACAAGTTTGGGCACCATAAAATACATTTATTAATCACACTCTGAGGCTGAGAAATCCAAACTCAAGGTACTGGAAGATCTGGTATCTGGTGAAGTCCAACCTCCTAATTTGCAGATGACCATCTTCTTTCTCTTATACCCTACACTACCAGAAAACATGGTTAAGTGTTAGCATTAATCTCCTTCATAAAGGCTTCATCCACATGACCTATGAAGTAGACCCATCCTTCTGACGTCATCACTCTGGGAATGGGTTTCTGCTTAGGAAATCATGGTGGTACATTCAGTGTAAAATATATATATATATATCTATAAGAAAGGGCATAACTGCTTTAGATATTGACAGAATTGAGTGCTTCCTAAATTTACAAATGCCTAGGCACAGAGAAATAAATGATAGGATGATTGTGCTCCCATTAGAAACCAAATCAACCCCCTATATACAATTATGATGCTAGGCAAAAGGATACTAGCTTAATTCAGGAACAATGACCCAGAGAGGAGGGAGAACCAGAAAAAACTTTTCTTCTGTCTCAGGATTAGAGCTGGAAGTACTTCATGAATAATCCAGAGGGGCTGCTGCTTCACTGACCTCTCATTAGGATTGGGAATTCTGGTTGCCCAGTGTAGAGAGAGGCCTAAGAGCAAGGCATAACTTCAAGGTAAGGTGGTGAGAGCAACATGTCTTCCCTTTGTCATGAGAAGTAGCAATGTCCCTCCTGTTAGGCTTAATGTCGTGGGATGATAAAAGAAGAAACACTATGAGTTAATCCCCAAAAGAAAAGAGAAGTGGCCAAAGATGATAAGACCATGAGAAAAGAAACCACAGGAAAGAAGCTGTGAGTTAACTACTTTCCCTTGATTACTCCTGGCAGGTTAGTTCTCAAAGAGAGGTGTCCTAAATTTTGCAGCTTTTTGGGCTTTGGAGACCTGGGAGATGGATTACAGAAAAGGAAGGAACATGAAGAATGACCATAAAAGCCACCAAGTAACTGAAAAGGTGAACATGATAAGTACTCCAAGCACTTCTAAGAATATCCAGAGGGCTACCAGGGTTTTGAAAATGGTGGGTGGGTGCACAGTCAGAGAACATGATGTGTATCTCTGAATGTGCCCTTTACTTTCTCGCCAATGTGGTGACTGAAGAAAAGAGAGACTTAGCAGATATTTCCTGAGTTGCTATTATGTCTATACATAGAACTATCACCCTATTCTGTAATGAGAAAAATATCTGTTAGTGGAGTATTAAAAGTAGGACCTTTTTTGTTCTCTATCAATTTCTACTTGAGAAAAACATCTGTTAAGAATCTGAAAGTGATTTCTTATGACATGAAAATAGTAGATATCATAGTAGAAAAGGATTGACTTGATCTTAGGCTCTGGAGTGAGCTTCCACATGTACCTAGCATTTCTTCTCTTGCTGACTTGGATTTGAGTAGTGACATACTCATGTTCATTGAATGGTCTGCTCTGATTATGCTGCATGGGAACCCAGAATCCTGGACTGTAAAGGTCTGACTGTGCTGTGTTGACACCTAGTATTGTTGGTGCTGTTGTAGACTGAGCCTAGAAACAGGAGATATACAGATGTTTTCACATTAAAAAAAACCATACCTACACTGAAGATTCTATAGCTGACTGATTGACTAGAACTTCATTATTATGGAAAGTTGCAATGTTGCAAAACCAGCCAAATTACCTTGGGCTCTCTCTAGATCTGCTTAATAACCACTATTGTCTTCCTCTGTGTCTGACTTAATATTTTTGTGATTATCAGCTAAAACAATTTGGAATGCTGATGTAGAATATCATTTTAAGGTGTGTTACTTTTGGTTGTGCTCTGGAACATTTGTTTAATGATGAAAAGATGTGTTACATTTGTTTGATTAAATAAAATTCACCTGTGGTCAGGAGGCTGAATCAATAACTAGATGACAAGAAGTGGTAGGGAGGAGCCAGGTGAAGAAAGGCTTTTAAGAGAGTAGAGGAAAAAAAAAGAGGAGGGCCTTTTAGGAGAGGAGAACAAGGAGAAGAGGTAAGCTACTTGCTATTCAGCCTCTCTGAGGAGCAGAATTCCACCTCAGCCTTTGACTCTGAGTTTTTTAGAGGGACAGAGATTTACCAGCAACAGTTTAAAAGGAGAGCAACAGAATGCAACAGCCCAGTAAACTATTAGTGTCTACCAATTCCAAGGCTAAGAAAGTCAGTAGACAACATCTGAAACAGGGAATTTCCTAAATTTACTGTAACTTGTCTTAGAAGAGCTTTCCAACAGTACAGTTTGGCGCTTGATCACTCACAGTAACTCAAGGAGAAACTCCCTTGTAAGGTGATAGCTGTGTTTTGTATTGATAAGTATCAGGAGAAAAATCAAGAACCTTAAGGTGTAAGAGTTGGTTTAGATTTAACAGAGGGTTGTGGGATGGACAGTAGAACATTGTCCTATTTTGAGTGATCTTTCTCTATACTTGCTCTTAACATATTGGTTCAGCATAAGGCTGAGGCTATACTGGACTCCACAGAAAGGTGGTAAGTGTGTCTACTCAGTTGCTTCTTAATTTTTTCTATAATTTTCAATTAAAAATATTTTTTCATACTCACCATGGCTTCCCTTCCCTTTCCTCCTCCATGCCCTTCCTCAGCCTCCTCCCAACCCAATTCTCCCATTCATTCCCCAAGGGAGGGCAAGGAATCCCAAGGTGTTGCTCAGTCATTTCTACTGTGAGAAATATGGTGGGGAGTAGTGGCATATTTAATAACAATTTCTGGTACCTGATTATCTAGCAAGATGGTTGCTCTGGGTTAAGCAATTGGGATTGCTTTGTTGAGATAACACAATTTTGATCTTAGAGTGAATCTGAATATAAAATGTGTCACCCTGGAAGATCATTTGTCCTCTGTCTCAGCAGTTCAGATTAAATGGTCACTTGAAAGGAAGTATAGGAAGGATTCCAACAGTATTTGAACTTTAGATCCATTTAAATAGCTAGTTCAATGATTTCGTTAAAATGAAAACCTGATGCTTACTATTTTTAAGTCATCAATTTATTTTAATGCCTTTTTTATTTTATTAAGGTCATGGCTATTTATCTATTATGAATGTTATTCATTTTTAGTGCTTCAATATAACCTGAGTTAGTAGAAAAAGTAGTTTAAATTCTTACACTGTTAGAAATGGATTATATGAGTACATGGCAGGCAAAAAGAAAGTAATACAGAAGTATTCACATAATATTTAAAGAGAATGCAACCTGTGGGCTACATTAACCTTGCAAATGGAATACCATTGGTACTATATCTCCTTTTAGTCCAGGTGTTATTTGATTGCTCTTTATTCAATACAGGCCAACAGATGTGCTATTGGGTGTGATTCATATAACATAGAAAACTATAGTGAAACATTGTCCATGCATTACAGAATATATACTTCTATTTTTTTCAGGGAAAATCTCACTATGTCTTGTCTTTCAGCCAATGCTCCATCAGGTAGTTTTCAATCTGAATGAAAGCACTGATTGTGTGGTGGCCTCTGTGTCTAAGGCATAAGCTTTAACCCTTTGTTTAGTTGAAAATGTATCATTCATTAAGGATTTACTGTGTGCTGGTTGTTGTACTAAATGGATTACTATACTTATTATTTTATAGGTTATTCTTACATAGGTTATTATTTATATCTCTTATTAACCATCATGACAATCCTGCAAAGGAGGTTTTGATCTTATCCTAATTTCACAGCTGTAGAAACTGAGACATGTAGAATTTAAGTAACTTACCAAAAGTCACATTGCCAGCAGATATTGGTGTTGGGACTTGAATTCAGACTTGGTGCTGAGAAGTATTACGTTTGCGCCACTGGAAAAGTTAAGCCTGCTTCTCAACTGAAGAAATGAGAACATCATGCAGGAATATTGACAGCCATCATTGGCTAGGTTATTTCTAGATGCTGAGTAGGACTCTGCAAATGTGATAGGTACTATGCTTCAGTGGATTAACTTGTCTCTTGCCTTAGCAATTAGTTTGCAATTATTTCCTCCCATAAGTGGAATAACTTATTTATAAGCCCTTCTTCTTTATTTAACAACTATATGTTATCACAAATGAGATGTCTCCAACCAGCTTCTTCAAATCTATTCTAGGCTAGGTTAAAGTCAACCTTAAACTGTTTGAAGTAGAAACATTGTGGATGCAAGAGATACTTGCTGAAGTGAGAGAGAGCTCAAGTCTTCTGCCCTCCGGGGAATCCAATCTGTCATTGTTTCCAGATGGAATGTGGGAAACTCACACCTGTAGCAGTGGGATTTCTTGGTCCCAGGTGGCTAGAGGCCCAGACCCTGCAGCGCCAGACCCCTTAGCCACTCGCCGCTGCTCAGGCCCCCAGAAATGACTCAGATGCTTATATTAACTTCATGCTGTTTGGCCTATGGCTCAGGTACATTGCTAACTAGCTCTTACATCTTAAATCAACCCATTTCTATTAATCTGTCTGCCACATGACTGTGGCTCACCTGTGTTCCTTACATGTTGCTCCTTGGGCAGCTGGCTCAATCTCCCTGACTCCGCCCTGTTTCTCCTACCTATGCTCTGATTTCTCCTCTTACTTCTTCTATGGTGCCTGTCATGGGCTAAAACAGCTCCTTTATTTAAAGATTGATATTCACAGCACACAGAAAGGCATTTCCACATCACACACCCCTACTGCTTGCCTGCTCAGAACTGTCTTTCTTGAATCACTGTGTGACTGACTCACCTTAAGCTTCAGTGAAAGATCACACCAGGATATTTTTTACATAGTTGTCATCATCATCTTCTTCCTCCTCCCCTCCCCCTCTCCCTTCCCCCTCCTCCTCCTTATTTATTTTTGGATTTTCTGTGCAAGGCTTCATTTGTGTTAAGGAGTGAGGAAGTTTCTTTCCAACACTAATAGTTCTATAATTGTTGGTCTCACCCTTTTCAATAAAAAAAGCCCAGACTCAAATTTGAAGTCACATTATAGTAAACATTTGGACACATTAATTCATTACTGTTATTGTAACAGGCTGCTGCAAGAGAAGACTGTTTCAAAACCACAGAGATGCTTGTGAAGACTTTCTGCAGTATGGACGTTTATTTTGGAATGATTTCAGTTTATAGAAGTGTTATCAATGTGGAATCAGGCATGTATGAAACTTCATGTAACTGCTGGTGGGCACTTTTTGTGTGTGATAGTTTCTGTTATTTTGTAGTGTAAGCCCACTCTTTAGCAATCACACTGCTATTCTTTGTGCATGTGCTTTATACTACTTCACTCTGAGATGTAAGCACAAGGGCCTACATTGTCCATGGTTTGCAGTCTTTAAGGAGTAACTTGCATTGCATATAGTTAATAACACTATTCATTAACTCTCCCGTGTTATATCCTAGTATGTTGTGTAGTACTTTATATCATGAGTGATTCTTGCTCTGACACTGTATGTGAACTCACATAGCACATAGCTCATTAGCACTGACTTTACCTCTATTGTTTGTGAGGGCTTCAAGAGCAGGTACTGCTCTTTAAATATTGATTACAAAGAAAGAGAGCCCTCCAAGCTCCTTGGAAAGAACAGAGAACAGAATAGTTATTTTTAGCATTTATATTATTTTCCTGCCAAGCCTATAAGGCAGAAGTTGAAGCTACAGTTAAGGTCCATGTATTGCTGAAGTGAGTTCCTATGAGGGAGCCTGGCAAAGACTGCTGTTTAACTCTGAGCTGAGGGACCACTGTGAATGGATTTGTGACAATCCATGTGAGTCATGATTCCTTACTCTGAGCTCATGCCTGTGGTTTGAGTGTTGATCTGTCTGTGGTAACTATGTAAGCCACCTACAAAATTTTCTGCTTTCACACCCAAACTATAGTCTACAAAGGGTAATATACTTTGTTAGTGGATAGAAAACTTTCAGAATGGGAAGCCAGAGAAAGTGATTCAGAACCCTCTATAGATTAATTTTATTAGTTTATGCTTCAGGTTTGTATAGAACTTAGAGAGTGAAGGAAAACAGACCTAAAATGTCCTAATGGTCCGAGTGATATGCAAAAAAAAAAAAGAATAAAAAATAAAAAGAAGAGGTTGCTTCCGGGTTTGTGATTTGGGTAGGCAGGAGGTAGATGGAACAGGTCACTAAGATATCCCAAGGCAAATACAAACACAGCCCTGTCTGATCTTGTGAGCTGGTCATTAAATTATTATTTAAAGATCAGGAAGTTAGGCAGAAAAATGGGGGAATTCAAAGATAGTTGCTAGCTCTTACCCCTGAACAGCCCTGACCTCTAGCCTTTCCTATCTCTGGCCCCCTTTCCTGGCAATGGGGCTGAGTGTGATAGTTATTTGTCTAGTTCTAGGCATTTGGGGGCCCTGTTCCCTTCCACTATCAGTGCAGTAAAAGCACAACTTGGGAAACAGTCTATTTTATGACTCAGAGCTACTCCAGCAAACTCTAGCACTTCAGGTCAGTTCTTGTGTTTCTATCTGCATAATTATTTCATTTAGTAAGAACTGAATGAAAAGATGTCTATAATGAATTACCCTAATACTTTACATCACTTACTGTAGTTTTGTTTTATTTTTTTTTTTTACTTATTTGTATATAATTTATATGAGATTAGTGTCTGTCTTCCTGGATAGTAGATGTAAATGGGGAGACATGGACACCTATTTGAGTTTTGTTTAGATTTTGTCTGATTTTGGTTATTTGTTTGTTGAGGAAGGACCTTATTCTGTATCATACATTGGTCTGGAAATCCTGCCTCAGACTTCCAAGTGCTGGGATTGTAGATATGGTTACCATGTCTAGCACATAGTGTTTTTGATTCCCAATTTCTTTTAAGTACCTGAACCATTGTGCCAAGGCCACATATAACACTAGTTAAAGGTAATGAATAACCGTGTCTCTGGACCTGGTTTTCTTTCCTTTTTATAGGGTTCTCTTGCTTAAGTCATTGAGGTCCTATAGAATCAGTCCCAGACCAATGTGATTAGACCTAGAAAAGTCACAGTACAGTCACAGAGGCATCTTTGTGCAGACGCATCTGAAGGAAAGTCTTGTTCAAGATAACATCCCATAGTTTGTCATCCCTCTTCCCCTACTTCCCATGTTCTCACTCCAGCTTTGTGACTGTGGATTTTCTTTGTCTTCTCATTTTGTGGACATCAGCATGGGTCTGTGGAAAGCTGTACATGACAGATAGGCTTGTGTTTTAATTGTAGTTTCTACTGCAATTGAAGCCTTAGCATTTGTTAGCACATCTCCATGCTTTCCTTCATGCAGATGCCTGAGGAACATCCCAGAATTGGAGATTACTTTGCAGAAAGCATGAAATCAGATGACATCCTCTTGTCCTCACCCCTATCTTCCTTGACAACTCAAGAAGACTTGGAACTCATCTTGGGTGTAACTATCAGAAAGAATACCTTGCTTTTGGGCTTTCTTAAGGGGTAATTGCTATGGAGAATGGGGGAGTTAAATAATTTACTACTCAAAAAGCAAAATAATTGCTCCCCTGCTTTCATCTAGAATTTTCTCTGTTCTTTGAGAGCATTACAGCACACTTTATCTCTTTCAATCCTTGCATTCTTCCAGACTCTCTTTCTTTTGTCACTCAGGGTTCTTAGAGGCTTATGTTCAGCCTTCTTTCCTGCTATTTGATAGGAAGCCAGCAAAGCCTAGAACAAACAACACACACACACACACACACACACACACACACACACACACACACACACACACACACACACAGAGAGAGAGAGAGAGAGAGAGAGACAGAGACAGAGACAGAGACAGAGACAGAGAGACAGAGACAGAGACACACAGAGAGAGGCTTTCAAGAGGCCTGCTGGCTTGGGCCACCTGCAGGAAGGTATCTAGGCAAAACACAGTGGCTCTTCTGCAGAAACTGAGCAGTGTGCCTGCCATCTAAATCAAAGGTGTTTATAAAAAGAATACTCTCTTTTGGAGATAAGTTTCTCCCCTCCCCACTCAGGTCCTGCTGTCTTCCTGCTGTTACCAGGAAAGGACTCACAGTTTATTCATGGTTTGAAAGGCAGAAAACTTGAAACGGGTAGCATCTTTACCAGCTCAGGTTGCTGTTGCCAGCTCTGCATGCAGCCACACAGCCTGGCCAGGAGCGGTGTCTCTATAGTTTTACTTTACTGCTTCAATTTCTTTTTTGAAAAAAGTTACTGTGTTTTTCTCTTTCAGTATAAGATGCATGAATGTGTCCTATAGGAAACCACCTCAAAATGGGCATGGGAGATGTCATTATAAGGCTCCACAGTCCCACCACTCAAAGCAAACAGTGAATACATGTTGGGCATATTCTTCTGGGCTTCTTTTCTAGCATCTTTAGGGAGGGAAAATTCCTAACTCATGTCAATTATTTCCATATTCATTCCAAATGGAATTTTATGTTTGAATAAGACTATTTTTGGAAAAAGAGGGGAAAACATTGGATGCACAAGAGGCAGAAATGAAGTTTTCTCATTCTAATAGAGCTGCATCTCTGGTACTTCTAGAGTGACATTTGCATACAGCATGTCACATTTAAAAGTATATTAATTAGGAAGAAAAGTGATGAGACAGCAGCTATCTGGAAATCACAGCCTATTTCTCCAAGACAAATACTTTCAGTGCCTTCAGCCACACTTCTGAATATTCTAGTGTTGAAACAGTTTACAGTCATGTATCACTCACCCATAGTCGTATACTCTGAGAAATGCATCAGTCAACAGTTTCAGCACTGTGCAAACAGGATAGAGGATGGATGCAAAAGCTTAGAATGGTTATGATGTAACAAGAACCACTATCCCATAATTGACCTTGACTGCTACAGAGTCACTGTATTTATTGGCATCAACATTCTCCAAGAGAGAAAGCAAACAAAGAGATGGAAAGTAGTTTCACAGGGTCCAGGGTAGAAAATGGTGCACCTCTCACATGTGGAAACATGCTTGGATTATTGCCAGAGTCCAGTTCTTATAAAACTCTTTCAGTATTTGGGGCCAGGCCACTCACTGGCTTATCTCTGTGGCGTAAATGTGAGACAGGGAGTGAAAGTTCTCCTTGGCCATAAAAACATTTGACTTTGAGAAGTTACTCTGTCTTTATGAGCTAGTTTGTTCCATATCACACTAAGTAATATAAAATTAAATTTTCTCTGAGATGCTTTCTGGGTCCCACTTTACATGTGCAAAGCAAAATCACATTAAAAAATTGAAGGTATACATCAACATATTCTGATGTCTTACCCAAGGCCTAGGAGACCAAGTTAATACAGGGAGAGGCTAGCCAGGAATTGTAGTCTTAAGTCTATTTCTTGTGTATGTGGCTAACTTTGGAAATGATATCTAGTTTCTAAGCCTCTCTTTCTTCTTCTGTTGAAAAGGAAACATAATTTAACATGTAGCTTTAGAGATGTTACATCAACTCAAAGAGAGCAAACTAACTGAAACATTACAAGTATTTATTGAGCATCCAGCACAAGGCAGGCACCCAGACAGATGCGAGCAAGTAGTAAACTAAAGAATCAATCCTCTTATGAAGCCACTTTGATGGTTAGAGATAGCGTGTGGAGGGGAATCTTGCCTTGTTCTGGATAAAGCACTTCCCTTCTAAAGCCTGAAGGCTGGAAGTCAACATTTCATCACAGGCTGCTTTCCCAGACAATTTTCATGGTGGTGCACCTCCCACCATCAAAGGAATACCCTAGAGGAGAGCAGTGGCCCTCTGAGGGTTCATCAGAGGAGTCAATCAGTAGCTGCCAGAAGTGGGAAAGCTAGAAGAAATGGCCATATGGTTCACAAAAGAAACTCCCAATTAGATTCAGGTAAAGATTCAAGGGTAGTTTCAAACAGGTCCTCACATGCCTCTGAGCTTAATGGATTCTTTCAGAAAGAAATAGGGGATGAGAAAAATAAAGCATGGCAGATGGCTGGATGCACACAGGCCTTGGCTCTCTAAAGAAGAGGAGGCTGGATGCACACAGGCCTTATCCATGTGAACAAGAATGGTTTAGAAGCATACAGCCTCAGCTGTGTGGACAAGGGGAGTCTGGATGCATATAGGCCTCTTCTGTGTGAAGAAGGGGAGTCTCCAAGGGAAAACTCCAGTTGCCTTATTGAGAATATTTTCCTTCTGTGGATGAGTTGCTAAGAGATCCATTCTGGTCTTCTCTTGGCTGAGAAGAAAAGACCCACACTTCTTTTCTTATTTACCAAGTGCCCCAGAGCTGCCCACAGGTCCTGTCCTAGGACTTCAAGAAAGGCTAATGTTCTAGGCAAGAAGTAATTACAGCTCTTGGTCCCAGCTGCCTGGGTGACAGCTCACAGGGATAATTGGCTCTGCTATGCTGGTCTGCTTTCCTGTGCCTTTAGCTATATTTTTTCCTCTTTCCCTATGTTTGAGGGATTTTTTTACAGTCCAGCTCACTAGGCACATTTAGGTTACCTCTGAGGAGAGGGCTGCCACGAGGCAAGCACTGATTTCTGGGCCTCTGTAGCTAGGTTATCTGTGTTGTTAAAGAGGGATGCCTGTTCATTAGCTAATGTATGACATTTTCATTAGCATTAATGAGGCCCCTCTGAATCACTCAGACACAGAGTGACTGGGATTATTCTGTGCCACAGAAAGTGATTGGAGAAAATTTCCTGGCTCATTTAGGTCCTTGTTAGGAACAAAAGAACACTGAATATATTCCAAGGTAAGAGACAACTTGCTTGAAAAGTTGATTTTCTGAGGACTGTGGCAATAATATTTTTAAAACATTTTATAATGGAGACTTTCAACCACATACAAAAGAATTGTTTTACATTGAGCCTCTACACACTCTTACTCAGCTTCAACAATTGTTGGCATTTAGCCAATCTTCATCTATCTCTCATGCTTTATTTCTTTGCAGTTTGAGACTTCAAACCATTGTAGATGCAACTGGTGGTTTTGAAGGGTCCATCTCTAATGGATAAAAATATTCTGCCAAGCCACTGTTACAGCCTTTGTTTCCATGAACTGATATGGGAAATAGTGCATGAGCAGTGGTTCAGGGTCAGCACCTAAGGAGAAAAGGAGCAAGTGGTGTTTTGTAGAGAAATGGGGCTGCCAGGAAATCCTGTCAAGGTTTCAGTTGGCCCCATGTGAAGCTACAAAGCTGAGGACTTGCTACTTGTTCAGAATTCTCTAGATGAGAAGGTTAGAACTTCTTGCTTCCGTAAGATTCAGTATTGACCTGGATGACCCCAGAAGGAGTCATGCCATGTCAATGTGTGTAGGCTGTGGAGTGGCAGGGTGCCCCATCCTCACCTAAAACACTATGAAAACAGTCTGAGAGCAATTTCTATAGAGATCATTGCAAGTGGCAGGTAGCTGGCATCACTCCTGATGGGAAGTTTTAATTGCTTCACCACCCAAACCAACAATGATTCTTCAGTATGATTTCACAAATACCTATGGAGGTCCATGCATGAAAGGCTTTAAAGAAAATAAAAGATTCTTCTGATGTTGGTCCAGTCTGAATTTTAAATAGCAAATAAACATTGTAGCTTTCTGAGAGGAGTCTATATATATATATATGTAACATTTAAAATAAAGTCCTGGACTGCTGTATACTTGGTTGTTTTTATGTCTATTTGCATGGCAGTACCTGTTTTGGACAACTAAATAAACAGAGAATGAGCAAATTTTGTTTCAGAGTGAATAGATGAATGTTTGCAGAGGACCCTTCTATGACAGCTGTACATTACACAAGCATCTGTGAATATGCCCCATTAGAACAAGATATGTACTAAAATTACTGTGAACTTGATCACACAGACAGCCCTTTACTAACACAGCTTATTAACTCACTTTTGTACAGTGTAAGAACAGAGCAAAATGTGGACACTGATGGAGTGTCCTTATGGATGCTGTGGAGCTATTTTAAGGTGGTTACAAAGCTTTATTTGTAACTGCTGTCTCAGCTTTAAGGGGCTGGTGCTGGGTACTGAGGACCTGGACAGAGCAGTTTTGGAAGGCCTAGTGAAAAGTCCACAGATCTGTAGTATGAAATTTCTGAGTCAAACTAGCCCTGAGATCCAGACCAATAGATCCTGTCTGAAAAAGACCACCCACAGCTGCTTAGCCCCAAATAACCACACAAAGTCTTATATTAATTACATAGGCTGTTTGGCCTATGGCTCAGGCATATTACTTTTTAATTCTTAACTCTTAAATTAACCCATAATTAGCCAATTGGCTTAGTACCTTTTCTCAGAGCTGCATTTTGTCTTTTTTCCTCTGAATCTGTTTGGCATCTCTGTTCTGTTCTCCCTCTTCCCAGAGTTTTCTTAGCCTGGTAGCCCCACCTATGCTTTATATCTGCCTTCTGGCCAATCAGCATTTTATTCAACCAGTAGGAGGGGCAAATATCTACAGTTTACAAGAGTGTAATCCCATAGCACACATCAGTGCCTTCCTGCTGTGCCTTTGCTGTGTGACCAGGCACCAACACTGACAAAAGAGATTCAGGTTGCTTCTGTAAGCATTTATTTCTCAATTATAAGAGAAAGAGGAAGATTAATACCATAGAGCAAAGAAGTAAAGGCATGTACATTTCCTTTTCCTTTTAGCTATGACTTGGTTATTAACCAAATTCTTTTTATTAATCTTACATTAGAAATAGAAAGATACAAATATTTCTATTTCATAGGTAAAGGCAGATAATCCTTTAATTAAATTTTAATAAGTGAGATAGAAGAAAATCTATCCCTTTGGATGACAACTTTATTCTACCTCTGAAAGACATGGTACAGTTCCTCCACTGTTGATCAGAATAGAGAAAGAGTGCAAGGCGAGATGATAGAGTGTCTGGAATGGGAGGTATAATTGTCACATGATCCTTTTGGCTCAGTGTTTAGAAAAGATTCTTAGAGCTGATAAGCTATGCTTCTGTGTAGGCTATATAAAAAGAATGGGGGAACTTGGGTGATAAATGGCATAGTGTGGAAGGCAGTGTGGATCTGAAACTAGGTATGATTGCTTTGACTTGTGAACTTCAGTTATTAGTGATATAGGTTCATACATCACAGGAAGTGTTTCAGAGTTCTGATCTGTAAAAATGAGCTGTCTAAGGAGAGCAGGAGAACAGGCAGGAAGTCAGAAAGTATTAATTATCTCTCTGCATCATTAAGTTGCTGGTATTTAGCACAGAAGCACCAAATATGTTTCAATAAAGCCAAAATCCCTGACTCTGTCTTCCCCATCAGCGAATTTCCTGTGAATTCACACAGCATGTGATGTAAAAGTTAAGCTGTGTGCCACAAGTCATTTTATATATTACAGGTGATCTCTGAAAGGTTAATGTTTACCTTACTTATATTATTTATAGTCCTGTTGTTCAGCACTGTGGTGATAACAAGGATATAATTTACTGGGCATTTTACTATGTGTTTGAAAAAACAACTTCATATGAGTAGATTTGCTTGTTATTTTGCTTATAATTGCTACACCTTTGAATATTGTAAATTTCTCAAGGCCATAAAGCTGGTGAGTAATGGAGCATGCCATCACACCAGCATTTTGTGGACCAATGATGAGAAGTAAAACCTTATCTTTGTAGCTGTCACCTCCTGGCTGTAGTGGGCTAACATTTCTCTGGTGTGAATCATGACAAGAGAAGATATGGGTTTCAGAGGATTGAGAATTGAGCTTACTCTAATTGGTCAGAAATCCAGATGAGGTCTGCTTTGTAGGTAGGAGCCTCTAACTTTACTACCATTGATCAGATTGCTTACATTGAAAGCATTGACCAAAGTAGACATAATGGAATTCTCCAGAAATAGATTCAGTTTATTTTGTCCTTAAAGCTTCTGATCACAGGGAAAGAAAACATATATCCTTTGGGCGTCTTATGATCTTGCTTTCAGATTAAGCCCTATGAATAGGAGAATGGGAAATCTCATTAGTTTTCACAGGGTTCCCTTCCTCTAATCCCCAGGGTTAAGCAGAGTGGAGGTTAGAGCAAAGTATTAAAAGAGCATATAGTTAAATTGGAATGGGATGTCAAACAAAAGTAAACTAGGCAAAAATATTCCACAGTGTTAAGCCATTCAGAAGCTAAGTGTACCACTTCTAAGCTCTGGCCTCTTCATATGCAATGTGACTAATAACTCTTTGTGTGAGATTGTTGAAGGAGACAGATGAAAGAAAGCCCTCCATGAACTGTGGAAACATTGATTCTAGTGCCTGTGCAAAGCTGTGCTTCCAGAACGACTTTTGCTCTGAAGCGTGATTCATGTCAAGTGCAGCCTAGCACCCAGAAGGCATAAGCCATGCACCCACCAAATGAATAAATAAATATGTGATTACACATGAATGTATATGTTCTAAGTTCTTCAGCCTTCGAAAACTTAAAGCTGAAAGTATCATAGAAGTCTGGGACGCGGTTGTTTATAACTCATGCCAAATTTTCCAGTTAGGTACAGCTTAACTTGGGGTCTCTGTTAAAAGGTAAAAGCTAAGTGACAAGCCTGAAGATAAATTAAACAGATCGTTTCTTCAGAAGGAAAACACAAGGCAGGAGTCCACAACTCAGACAACTGATTCATTTTAAATTGACTTAGAACTTTGCTTAGGGTTATAAACCAAGGAGAGAAAGCAGGAAATTCTCAAATGAGTAAATGCTAATGGTGTGTCATATTATAAAGCCTGAATTAATTGAAGAGAAGTCTGGATACTTGGTCTCACTCAAAAAAAAAAGAAAAAAAAAAGAAAAAAAAAAAAAAACCTCTCTGCTTCCCACTTGCTGAGGAATTTTAAAACACCCCTATAAGAAAACTCTTTCAAGATCTTCACAGGCAAGGAATTACTTTCTCCAGGTTTTATACCACTGGCAAACTATTTAGCTCACTTAGGAGTTTGTTTTTTACATTTGAGATGCATTCAATTACTGCTTTGTAAACATCTATACTTGCTATATTCTTTAAATAGTTAATGGTAAAACTAAGGGCTTGAAGAAGAACATGACTTAGTGCTAATATAAGCTGATCTACATTCGAATTCCCATTTGGTTAATATTTCTTATCTAATTAAGTATTTGAAAACCACCTCTATCTACTCTAGATGTGGTATGCAGAGTTGAAAATAGGCATGAGTACACACACGTGCGCGCCCACACACACACACACACACACACACACACACACACACACACACACACACATTTTTCTCTTTCCTCTCTCCAAGCCCTCCCAAGTATTCCCTCCCTACTTTCCTTCAGATTAATGATCTTGTATGGAATATTTGTACATTGTATAAAGGTGCATTTCTGTGATTGGAGAAATAAAAAGCTGAGCAACCAATAGGTTTCAGAAGGTATAGGCAGAACATCTGGGCAGCAAAGAGAGGAAGTATCAGGAGATAATTGATGCCAATAAGATGTGGAAAGAATCAGACATACAGAATTAAAGAAACATAGACAGCCACATGGTGAAATATAAATTAATAAAAGCAGGTTAATTTAAGTTATAAGAGCTAGTGGGCCAAGCCTAAGCTATAGGCCAAGCTTTCATAAATAATGAGTCTCCATGTCATTATTTGGAGCTAGCAGTGGGAAAGAAAATCTATCTATAGACCTCTTTTTCATTAATTGTTATTGCCTATATGTACATATGTGTGTGTGTGTGTGTGTGTGTGTGTGTGTGAATATATATATATATTCCTAAATATAACATCCTTGATTGATTCTCCTTTTATATTGCAGACTTTATTGCTGGCTTTCCTTTGAATTCTGAAACTCCTGATTTTCCTGCTCATTTGTTTTCTAGAGGGCTGTCTAGTTTACGTACTGGATGAGACTTTATCAAGTTTCCCCTTGTTTCTGCCTGGTAGCCATGTAGCTGGAGCTATGTTTACCTTGGTTTAATATTCTTTAAATCATGCTACCCCCTTCTTATGCTGAATTCGTTCACAGCACCACTTTTTCTCCATGCCTTTCATTTGTTCTATTGCTCCCAATGGGATCATTCAAAGCCCTTTCTCTATTCATAAGAGCCTTTTTGGTTCTTATCTTTTTATCCTTATCACATGGGGGGGTCATCTTCTTACCCAAAAGCCCTTAGTTTGATTTTGGTAGAAGAAATGATACTAAGTACCCCATCCTGAGACATGATGAACTCTGTTATCCATTGGCAAGGGAGGAGAGAAAACAATTATGTTAGGAGGAATTACACTGAAAAAAGGTGAAGCAGTGAGTAAATTTCAATCAAGTATGGAATAATTGATTTTCATCCTGCAGTCATAGTGATATCACCAGCAATAACAGCAATGCCATTATGATAGTAACTGACACCATCTGTCTTAGTTAGGGTTTCTATTGCTGCAGTGAAACTACATGTCCAAAAAAGCAAGTTGGGGAGGAAAAGGCTTAGTTGGATTACATTTCTCTATTGTTATTTGTTATTTGAAGGAATTTGGGACAGGAATGTACTTAGGGCAGGATCTTGGAGGTACGAGCTGATGCAGAGGCCACAGAGGGGAGCTGCTTATTGGCTTTTTCCCTATGACTTGCTTAGCCTGCCTTCTTATCAATCCCAGGACCACCAGCCCAGGGATGACACCACCTACCATTGGTTGGGCCATCCACCACTAATCAATAATTGAGAAAATACCTTACAGTTGGATCTCATGCATGCATTTCTTCAACTGAGGATCCTTCCTCTCCGATGACTCTAGCTTGCATCAAGTTGACACATGGAACCAGCCAGTATACCATTGTTCTAGTACCATTTCTGCTGAAGCCATTTCTTCTATAACTATTATTGTTATAGAAGAAAGTTTGATGGCAAATTCCATCTCCTCTGTTATTACCTCTTCCTGCTAATACTGCCTCATATAACTCTTAGTTGGTAGCACTGGAGTCTTCACTTGTGATGTGTTTTGTACGTAATATTGTATTACAATTGTACAGCATTACAGTAAGAAAGAACACTCACTATCTCCCATAAGGAAATGGAGCTGGAAACTAGTTAGTTTTAACAGAGATCCTAGTCATTTCCCATAATGTTAGACACTCATATGGTTACCCTCACCACCAAAGTATTTTCCAACCATAGTGAAAGGTTGTCTCTTTGATCTTGAGAGAAGGAGCCCTACTTTTTTAAACATTTTTTTTATATAAAAAATTTAAGTGAAGCATAGAAAGATGAAGGAGCTATTAAGAACAGTATTCTGATCCAGAGGACCTGGGTTGATTTCCAAGGCTCACATTGTGGCTCACAACCATCTGTAAGTTCAGTTCCAGGTGATTTGATGCTCTCTCTGGCCTTTAAAAATGTCAGGAATAAACATGGTATACAGGCATTACTGCAGAGAAAACTCATACATAAAATAAAATAAAAACTAATATGACCTGGCCTGGACATGGTAGTAGACAAGTGTAATAGCAACATGTAGGAGGCAGAGGCAGGAAATTTGTGAGTTTGAGCCCTGACTAAGCTACATGAAAAAATGGTATGGAGAAACAAACTTGCAAAGACACTTGAATAAATATGGTTTTCTTTTGTCTCAATGAAAGATGTTAGTGAATTAGGGTTACATAGTGCAGAGAGCAGTGATCTTAGATTTGTATTGCCACACGGGGCATTGTGAACCATCAGGAAGTCCTGTCATCTATCTGGCTACACGTTAATTTACACATCTTTTCATCCGTGAGTTTGTTAAGAGTCTCCCTGCTCTATCTAGTTCATGGCAAGTGGATAATTGGGAGTGGGAGAGAGTTACAAGTTTCTTGAAGAAGCTAATATTGGGAGCAATTTTCAGGTGCCTTTCTTTGTGCTAAGTTAAACGTACTGGAATATAAAACTGTCTGAAGAGTTACAACAGTCATTTCCCTGTGGAAGCATGGACTCATCTCTGAGAGACACAGGTTTGGAAATATTGGAGTTTTAAGGTATTAGAAATTGGAACAACTTTAGTGTTGAAGATTGTTGAGCAAAGTACAAATTATGTAAAACCATAGGACTTTATAAACAAAACTTAATGAATATTATAGCAATAAGATTATTTTGAATAATGTATTTATTGGATATATTTTAGGTGAGAAGAAAATAAACTATGCCAGTTAAATATCAAACCAGAGCAAATTTGATGACTTAAGTTATGAAATATTAAAAAGACTTCAGTAACTGGACTCTTTGTTTTAACAGAAATTTTAAAGAATGAATCTAACGTACTCACCATAAATATGTGGAATTTGTGCAAATATATCAAGCCAGCTCACACTAAGAATGACCTGTTTTTTATTTAGTGTGTGTGTGTATGTGTGTGTTTGTATGTAGTTTTCTGCCTTTTAAAATTCTGAGTTTTTGGAATTTCTGCAAATATAATTATTTATTCTCCGGCACTGTATTCAGCATTTCTTATTAAGGCTTCCTGAGATTTCTTAAGTGGGTATTATTACTATCTTCACTTTATGTATGAGGAAGCTGAAAGTCAAAGTCATAATAAAATTTAAGGCCAGTGTTTGTCACCATGTCCTTCTGAATCTAGAGCATGAGCTGTGGCATCTCACTATCTCACCTTTTCAGGCTATATTCTTTGATGCCCTAACCATTCTTTGAGGTCAAAGGTTAATGATCTAGTAGTAGAGTGGTATCTGTTGCTGTTAATGAATTCTGGGACTCTCCTGTGTGTTTGTTCAAGCCATCTCCTTTCTCTCCTATGCCAGCACTCAGGACCCCTGCATGCCTTGCATGCCTCTGTAACTTGGTCTGAACCATTTCTTCTCCAGTCATTTTGCTTGATAAGCTTCTAGTTAGCAAAATTTCTGCACACCTATCTCCTGCTTTGAAAAGGATGTTTCTGATCTCTCAGGTAGAGTCTTGTGATGGTTCCATGAGCTGATTCCCCAGCCTGACACTCAGTATATTTGCTACCACACTCTCTTCCCTATTGTAATTACTTTGATGTATAATCTCTGCTATATGAAGTCCACTGGCAGAGAAAACCATCATCTGTTCCACCTCATATTTAAAGTCTGCTACAGTGCCTTACACATGACAGAGACTCAATAAATATCTGGAAGGACAAGTTTAATTTTTAATAAGCAATGAACACATACTGGAAAAGAGAAACCACATTTCCAACATAAGAAATATGGGTTAATATACATTTTTAAAATTTAAGACGATGAGAAGATTAAGATTTGAAGAGGAAGCTTAAAAAAATAAATTTTATATTTTACTAAGCTTTAAAATCATTTTCTAAAATGGAATGATGTAACTACTTAATACTAAACACATTAATGCACTCTGGCTACTATAGCCTACCTTAAGAAAATTACCAAAAGGAAAATTATCCTTAGGCCCCTAAGTTTATGTCTGTTTCTTCCTTAAAAAACCTCCTGCACAACTCCCACTAGAAGAAAGCCTTCTCTTTGGCTCATCCCTTCCCATCATTGTTTAATGGATGCTGGCACTGATTCAGTCTTAGAATTTAAGTGTTTCTGTAATCCTGTGTCAGCATTTTAAAGATGTCTTTGGGTACAAGAAATTCATTTTAAATACACAAAGAATTTCACTTTGGAAAAAAGAGGAGCTCTACATTTTACCTCTCTAAGCAAATAGATCAGTAGAATTTGGGAATTAAATGTTCAATGCTCTCTACATGTTACAACACCTGTGTCAGCTTTGTAGACTCCATCCTGAAAGCAACTGAACTTCATTGCCCTTCAAGTAAGAGTAGAATGCACATTTCTCGCTGAGCAAGTAGAAAATGTTAACCTTAAAAATAATTTGACTTTTGTGATTGTATTATATAATTTAATACAATCACTTTCCCATTCCCTTTCCTTTTTTTTCTCAAACTCTCCTGTGTACCCACCCCTTTTGTCTTTCACATTTGTGGCCTTTTATCTCTTTGTTTTTAAACACACACATATTCACATACATATATACACACATACACACATATACACATACATATACATATATACCCACACATACACACACACATACACACATAAATACACACACATATATGCACATACACACATATGCACATACATACATATATACCCACACAAACACACACACAAACACACACACAAATACACACACATATACACATATGCACATACATACATATATACACATACACACACACACTCCTAAATATAAATACAACCTCTTTGGTCTGCATAATGTTGCTTGTATGTATATGGTGTTTGTTTTGGTGGGGTGGGGGGTGACTATTTGTATTTGATGACAAATTGTGTTTGTTATCTCCAGGGAAAAACAATTTCTCCTAATGTCAGTAAAGGCTAATTACCTGTAATCCTTTGTGTAGGCTTGAGGCCTTATAAGCTTTCCCTATTTCAAACAGCATGTTCACTGGTTGTTCTTGCTCAGAACAGGCCATGTGTAGGCAGTCATACTGGTGGATGTTTAGGTGGAAGCCCCACCTCTCTCTCTCTCTTCTTCCCAGACCCCAACCCAAAGAAAGCCCACCAAGCAACAGCTCTTCCCCTGGGGGTGTCCTCTCCAGACTCTGCCCCTTAGAAAGCCCCTAAAGAGTCATTCCCTTCCCCAGGGCCTGTTCACGGCCATACCTGCAGGCTGTTAAGACCTGGTGTCACACCTACCATGTGCTCTCTCTCCCACCTCCTGAGAGAGTCACTTTTGCTATGTTTATTACTTTGGCCTGATCTGATTTATTGTATTGGTGGAGAAACCCACTACTTGGGATTTTATTCAGTGAGATTTCATGGGTGTGACTTCTGACATTACTAGGAGACAGAGTCTCACAGCAAACTACCTGTTCCATTGGCTCTTTCATTCTTTCTTCCTTTTCTTTCAAATGATCCCTGAGCCTTAGGTAAAGGTGTTGTGTGTGTGTGTGTGTGTGTGTGTGTGTGTGTGTGTGTGTGTGTGTGTGTGTGTGTGTGTGTGTGTGTGTGTATCAGTTGAGAATTGATTCCACAACATTCATCTTTTGGGTTGTTGTTATTTCTAATGGTCCACATCTGTTACAAAGACAAGTTCCCTTGAGGAGAGTGGGAACTACACTTCCCTGTGGGTACAAATATATTGTCTTTTTGAGTCTAGGTTACCGTACTCAGGATGATATTTTCTAGTTATATTCATTTGCCTGCAAATTTCATGATATCATTGTGTTTTACTGCTGAGTAATACTGTATTGTGTCTATGTACCACATTTTTTAAAATTCATTCTTTGGTTGAGGGGCATCTAAGTTATTTCCAGGTTCTGGCAATTACAAATAATGCTGCTATAAACATAGTTGTGCAAGTATCCTTGTGGTATGATTGAGCATCCCTTGGGTATATTATGGGGATTTAATAAAGTTTCAGAAGTTTTGGAGATATCAGAGGGAATCTACCCACAGTCTATGTGGGGGGTTGGTAAAAGCTCCAGAAATCTCAGAGCTCTAACCACAGTCAGTCTAGGAAAATCAGAGTAGTGCTTCAAACCTTTAATCTCAGCACAGGGAGTATCCTGGATAGTGACCTACACCCTTAATCCCAACTGAGTCAAGGTCACTTCAGATTATAGAAGGAATTCTAGGCTCCCAAGCAGGTGTGGTGGGGCCACACCTTAATTACCGAAAGAATAATTAAGTTGGGATTCAAACACAGAGAAAGCCATTCCAAGGGAATCAAGGCTGAGGAATCTATAAGACAGCTGGGTAAGATCTGACTGTGGTGTTTATTCCCTCTAGTATCTCCAGCTTCTTCAGAGATCTATCCCTGAGTCTCATTCTTTCGTTGGACAGTATATGCCCAAGAGTGGTATCATTGGATCTTGAGATAGAATGATTCCCAATTTTCTGAGAAGTCACCATTCTGACTACCAAAGTGGCTGTACAAGGTTGCACTCCCCAAAATAATGGAGGAGCATTCCTTTTTCTCCATGTCATCTTCAATATCAGCTGTTATCCATGTTGTTTTACTCACTCATAAGTGGATACTAAATGTAAAGCAAAGAATATTTATTGTACAACCCACACCTCCAGAGAAGCCAGCTAATAAGGAGGACCCTAGGAGGGAAGCATGGATTGCTCTGGGAAGGAGAAATAGATGAGATTTCCTCAGTAAACTGAGGGTGAGGGGGCAATAGAGGGGAAGAAATGGAGAATGAAAACATAAGGAAACAGGATTGTCAAGCTGGGACAGGGATGGTGTGGGAGATCAATGAAAGAGATATCTTGATATAGGGAGACATTATAGGGTTAGAGAGAAACCTGGTGCTAGGGAAGTTCTCAGGAATCCACAATGATGACCCAGTTTAGACTACTGACAATAGTGGAGAGGGTTCCTGAGCTGACCTACCCTGGTGATCAGACTGGTGAGTACCCTAACTGTCATCATAGAGCTTTCATCCAGTAACTGATGGAAGCAGATACAGAGATCCACAGCCAAGCAACTGACCCAGCTCTGGGAGTCCAGTTGAAGAGAGGGAAAAAGGATTATATGAGCAAGGGAGGTGAAGATTGTGAGGGGGACATCTACAGAGACAACCAAACCAAGCTAGTGGGAACTTGGAAACTGCAGGCCAACAGCTGTAGAGCCTGCATGGGACTGGACTAGGCCCTCTGCATGCAAAAGACAGTTGTGTAGTTTGGTCTGTTTAAAAGACTCCTGGCAATGGGATATTCCTAGAGCATGGCTTTTTGGATCTCATAACCTATAATGGGACACCTTGCACAATCTTGATGCAGGGGGGAGGCACCTGGACCTGCCTCACCTGAATATACCAGGCTTTGCTGAATCCTTACCTTTTCAGAGGAAGGGATGGGAGTCAGTTGCAGGGGAAAGCTGGAGGTGAGTAGGAGGAGAGATGAGAAGGAGACCTATTGTTGGTATGTAAAATAAATTTTAAAAATTCTTAAATAACAAAAGACAGTAAAAAAAGAATTTATAATGTAGCAGTTAGGAGTTATGCTGGTTTAATACTGTGGTCAATTGTATCTTCTCCCATACCCATGACTTCTCCAGCCCCAGTAGCTATGGTTCTAGTACCAAACATGAATTCCCTATTGTTGAGAGGGCCTTAGGGAGGCATTGATTAGTACCAAGATATGTGTGCCGCCACAGCACCCTTGGAATTCTCTTGCCCTGCTGGTTACTATTGTGGTACATAGGCCTCTTAGATAGGTAGAACTACTGTTTGCTTTCCCACTTTCGAAGTTTGTATGTCTCCTTCTGGTACCATGAGAGTTAGTCATCCTGGTGGAAGCTTTTTGGCCAGATTCAGCTCTAGTCCTTTAGGTTCTATGTCCAAAATACAGTGTTTTTAGCACTAGAGACCTACCTTCTACCTTTGAGGTGAACAAGGAGAGTAGCAATACTTCATAATATTTGGGGAATCACTTGGACAATTCTGACTCGAAGGAGGGTTTCTCATGCCTGGGGTTGGGACTTTTGTTAGATATTTTGTAGTTCATTGAGGGAATATTGTCAGCTCAGATGGGAAAACTTTGTTTAAAATATGTATACATAAGTACATTTGGTAGACAGTTAATAATGTGATTCATATGACCATTTCAGACAGCATTACTATTATGTTACCCACCTTCCTCCTCTGTACCAATCTTCTGTATTTATATAGAAGTATAAGGAAAGCCCTTCTCATTCCACCCCAAAATGCTTCCTTTTTACTGCCTCAGCTTCTACAGTTCCTCCAGGTTATATACTCACTTCTAAAGACTTGCAGTTTGTCTTTCTGGGACCAGGTTGCCTTACTCAATATGATTGTTTATAGTTTCATCCATTCAGCAGCAAGTTTCATGATTTCATTTTCTTCACAGCTGAATAGGATCCCATACTGCATATGTATCACATTTCATTACCCATCATCTATTGAAAGACATTTTGGTTGTTTCCATTTCCTAGCTGTTATGGTTCACAGCACATAGTGGCCACATGGTAAACCAAACATGTGGAAGGAAGGCACGCCCCTAGGCATGGCTACATAAATCTATGCCCACCTGTTCTCTGAAAAGGAGCTACAGGCCATGTGCGACTCTCTCTCCCTCCCTCCTTTCCTCCCTCCCTCCCTCCCTTCCCCTCCCCCTCTCAGCAGTTCCATAAATAAACTCTCATGTGGCATCTGGCAGTGTGTGCCTCTATCTCTTACCTGTGAAATTAACACTAGCTATTGTTTCTAAAGCAGTAATGAACAATGCATTAGCAAGTATCTGTGGAAAGGATGTCAAGTCCTTTGGGCATATGCCAAAAAGTGATATGGCTGGGTCATATGAAAGATTTATTTTTGGATTTTCGAGAATTTTTCTCTGAGAGAGATCCAGAGTGGTTAAAGCAGCTTGAAGTCTCACTGGTGAATGGGGTTCCTTTTCCCCATACTCCTCCAGAATTTTTTGTCCTTTGATTTGTTAATCTTTGTATTCTTATTGGAGTAAGATGAAATCTTAAAGTTGTTTTGATTTTCATTCTCCTAAATTCTGGAGATGATGTATTTTTTGAGATATTTCTTAGCTAATTTTGTTTTTTCTTTTGAGAACTCTTAATTCAGGTTTAAGACTTTTTAATGAGTGTGCTATGTTTTTTTGTTTGTTTTTTGACTCTTTGTATTTTATAGTTTTAGTATATTCTGGATATTAACCTCATGTCATATGCATAGCTGGCAAGGATTTCTTCCCAATTTGTGGACTTTCTCTTCACTTGGTTGTTTCTTCAGCTGTGCAGAAGCCTTTTAGGTTTTGTTGTTGTTGTTGTTTTATTTTTTTATATATATACCCCTTGTCCCCCTCCTTTCTCTCCTCCCAGCCTTCTCTCAGCCCCCTCCCATTCATTCCCCAAGGAGGGCAAGGAGTCCCAAGGTGGGCCAGTTCAATCTGGTATGTCCAGCTGAGGTAGGTCTGAATCCCTTATCCCAGCCTTAAGGCTGGGTTCAGTGTTCTTCTGTAGGGAGATGCCAGTTCATGTACCAGGAACATACTCTGATTCTACTGCAAGATGCTCCTCAAACTGCCCTCTATGAAGTTTCACTTATCAGTCATTTGCCTCAATCTTAGGTTAATGGTGTCCTATTCAGAAAGTCCTTTTCTATACTTATTTAGCACACTACTTATATTTTCCTCTAGCAGTTTCACGTGTTAGATTTTTTTTTTTGAGTTATTTGGAGTTAGTTTTTATGCAAGATGATAGATACTAGTTTAAATTCTTTCTTTAAACATTCAGTGTACACATCACCATTTGTTGTAGATTCTTTTTTCCTCCAGTTTGTGTTTTGGGCAGCATTGTCTAATATCAAATGACTGAAACTCTGTGTACTCATGTTTAGGCCTCCAATTTTGTTTTATTGGCCTACATTTTGGTTTTGTATTAGTACCATATTGTTTTATTATATGACTGAAATATGTCTTAAGATCTGAAATTGTAGTTCCTTCAGCTTTGTTCTTTTTGCTTAGGATTGTTTTGACTATCCAGGATACTTTGTAGTTCAATATGAACTTTAGGATAGTTTTTTATATTTCTGTTAATAATCAGATGGGGATTTTGATTGGGATTGCATTTACTCTGTAAAATGCTTCTGGTAGAATGATTTTAAGTTGTACATTTGTGATGTGGGAATGCCTTTCTGTATGCTGTGAATCTCAATCTTTAAATAAAGGAGCTGTTTTGGGCCATGACAGGCACCATAGAAGAAGTAGGAAGAGGAATCAGAATACTAGGAAAGGAAGGGCAGAGTCAGGGGCAGATAGAGCAAGCCACTGAAGGAGCGACTTGGACATGTAAGGGGCACAGGTGAGCCACGGGCCACGTGGCAGGCAGATTAATAGAAATGGGTTGACTTAAGATGTAAGAGCAAGCTAGCAATGTGCCTGAGCCATAGGCCAAACAGCATGAAGTTAATATAAGTGTCTGAGTCATTTCTGGGGGCCTGAGCGGCTGGGCGGCTAAGAGGTCTCGGGTTGAAGGTCTGTGGGTCTGGATCTCTGGCTACCCAGGACCTAGAAACCTCACTACTACACATTTGTGTGGTTTACTACATTTTTTGACTTGTGTATGTTGAACTATGACTGCATTTTAGCAGTGAAGCTCACTTGGTCATGATGGATGATCTTTTAAGATGTAGGACTGTGGCCAGTCTGTGTGTACTTTATTGAGTAGCTTTGAGTCTATGTTCATCAGTTATATGAACCTGGAGATATTTTTTTTGTTATGTCTTTATCTGGATTTGATATTGAATGATACTGTAAAGCACAAATTCTAGTTGGTATATAATGAAAACCCAGAACCAGATATTGGGTAAAAGCTGGAATATCAAAGAGAGGAAACACAACACAGTCAATTCTCACCCAGTTGACTTCTCAGGCCCATCAAAGGTAAAAGCTGTCTTCAAGAGTCCTCAGCCTGGTTGGTCACTCCTACAGAATACCTGAATGTCTGCCCTGTCTGCCTTAAATACCTTCTCCACCCAGCTGTTTTACTTCCAAGTTCAACTTTGCATCAGAATCCTAGAACTAGGATTAAAGGTGTGAGCTACTACTGTTTTGCTTTTAGGCCTTGAACTCACAGAAATACAGAAAAAATCTCCTTCTCCTGATGAGATTAACTCCTGATGAGATTAAAGGCATGAGTTGACATTCTCTGACCCTCATGGCTTGACTGTGGGTAAACCTGTTCTCTCATATTCCAGGCTGATTTTATTAAAGTAAAATATATCACCACAATACTGACTTCATGGAAGGAATTTTGGAAGTATCTTAGATCCCCTCACTTCCCTGCTGCTAATAACTTGAAGTTGGACTTTCCATGTCTGACACTGAGGTTTTGTTAATCAATGGCTTTTAGGAGCATTACTATCACATGTGGAATAATTCCACTGGAATTATATAATGTATATATTGTACATATGTATATATGTATGTTTATACTGTTTCCTATGGCTTTTTAAAGCATCCTTAGTGTTATTTATCTCTCATTCCTTCCTTGTCTTCTGCATTATCCTCTCCCTGATGAGTCTTCTGCCTCCCCTTCCCCTTTCTTAGCACATGTGTCCATGTACTAGCTCCTTCTTCAGAAGAACTTCTCTCCATGATTCTTCCCATGGTCCCATTCTCCTTTCCTTGCTTGTGTGGTTACTTTAAGTCAATGCTCAGATATAAAGATTTGGAGCTAGGATCCACAAATAAGACACATCTTATCTTACTTGTTCTTCATTTAAAAAAGATGTACAGTCTCTGAATATTATAGGTAATAAATATATTTATGTTAGTCTGATGTTATTGCTTTCTCTGCTTTTCCTTCTGTGGCAGAATTAAAAATGTGACCCTATCCCAATGACTTTAGGAGCTTTTCAAAACTGTCAAAAGATTTTGGAATTCCAAGTTTGTGGAATATAATTCTGTCCTTCTTGAAACTTTATATAGACAGATATAGATGATCTTGTTTTTAAATAGTCCACTCACCAAGAATGAATTCATTGTTATTCTTTCCTGTGTTTAGGAAGACAGGATGCAGATATTTATCTGCACTGGAATTGGCATAGAGATGCAGTGTGACCTTCTCCTAGAACACAAATTACCAAATGGATGTGTAGATGTGGACATGAGCATCCACAAACCACATAGGGGTTAAGATAACCAGGCAGGCAGGCAGAGAGCCATGCTCAGTCTGCATGACTCACAAAAACTGAATAAGATAAATCCTTAGAAATGAGTATGGGACACTGGGTCCCTGAGTAGAGAGGAGAGGAAGCAAGCCATGGACAGAAACCTCAAAACACTGGGACAACATTTTATGGACACTTGAAATTGTCCAAGCATGAGTTGTGAAGGACATTTGGAAAATTTTCCATATCAAATGTTCTAATAAACAATACCATTTTATGTGTCTACCTTTTTATTGGTTTAGACAACATTCTCATGATGATTATGGAAAGTGGGAGTTTGTGGCACCTTTGAGATTCCAGAAAAGTGCCTGGGTTGCTCTAATTGAATTAGAACTAGGGCCTGTGGCAGGAAATGAGTGCAGACAGGGGGAGTGAGACCAGTGTGTAAGTGCTGTGAATCTTTAAGAAGGATCAGGTTAGTTTGAGGATGTTAGGAGCTACTTGGTACCATGAAGTAGAGTAATAATGGAATCAAGTTAGTAATTTTGGTATTGGTACAATTATAGGAGTGCATGCATTAGAATTAGAACAGAGTTGAGTTTCCTGTTACTGTATCTGCACCATCGAGGATGATGTCTTGGATAATCCTGAGATGAGAGGAAACTGTAACTATAGGATTTATTGAGGGATTAGATTTACAGTGTGACAAAAAGTTTTGTGGATAACACTAGAAATTTTGTTCAGAGAAAATGATAAAATTGCTATTGACTTCAAGAGAGAAGTTTCAGAAGAAATGGATTTTGAGAAGAGAAAAAAAAGAAGAAAGGTTTCTTGGTAGTGACACATGCTTCTCAAGCCATCATGGTCTCTGCAGAAGTGCTACATCTCAGGATTAGTCCATGCTAGGAACAGGAGCAAAGCTTTGGGTTTGTGTTTTTCACTTATTTTACATAAAACCAGGAGATTTAGGTTTGGTTTTTTTTTTTTTTTTCAGAGAAAGATGTTTTGGAAAAATATAGTTACCAAGCTATTCTTTGATCCCAACACTTGACAGAGCAAAATTCAAATATCTGGTCATGAGTCTTTTAATCTTCTTGAAAGTAACACTCATCAATTCAGCCAAAAATATAGTTATGAAAAATATGCTTAATGTGTATTTAGTGGCCTGTATGAGCTCTTTCATGAAGAAGCACTGGCCAGTAGATCTGTCTTTGCCAGATAGAGGTGTAGCTTCTAGCAGTGTCCATGCTAGGTCAGCTAATAAAATGAATCTGTGACATGTGGTTACAAATGTATCATGATGGAACACCATGTGAGGGACTTCAAGATATCCACTGCAGGAAGCTGCTCTTTGTGGGAGAGATAAAGACAGGACCAGGCCTCCAGTGCCAGGAAACCCTGTGAGCTCTCTTACAACTCTTGCACTATGCTGAGTGGCAAAAAGTTGGGGAATGTCTGCCTCAGCTATCAAAGGAGCTAAGTAGTGTGTGTGTGTGTGTGTGTGTGTGTGTGTGTGTGTGTGTGTGTGTGTGTGTGTGTGTGTGGTGGGGTCCAGCCATATAAAGCCAGGTTTCACTGCACACAGAGGATCATCACTGCCAACTTGTAATGCCTATGTTTGTTTTTGCTTTTCTTATGGTGGCAGATTCTTCTGACAAAATGACAGATAAAGGGGAGATCAATGAAGAACACATTCTGCTTTTCAATTGTGCTAGGGAAAGAAAAAAATACACAAAGCATGAATCAGTAGTACAAGAATCTGAGAAGATGAAAATAGACAAATTTTGTGGGATAATAAATTATGCAAAATAAGCAGCACCCATTAATAACACTCATCCTAAAGTTCAGCTTCCCTTTCTAATATTCTGGAGTTGAATGTGGATACAAATTCTCACTGAAAAAACCCTCTTTTGTTTTTCTCCATTGTTAATAGAGCTGTGAGGACTGGGCTTCCCCATCTGTTTCTTAATCATTTTCACATGTAAACTATCACCTACCTGAGAGCATTCTAAAAATAGGATTTTCTTGGAGAAGGCTCTTATTTAGGTTGTTTGTCCAAGAAATCTTGATCAGTGTGGAGTTTGTCAGTTGGAGCCTGGAAAATCGTATTTTGTGAAATAATTCCTTGTGAATAACTCTTAGATCTTCTTTATTTTAAAAAGAAGACACAAAAGTCAAAATTTTGCTCATTCTGAATTCAGATCTATGATCTGTAATTTTTGTGGACAGGCCAGATTTGATTTTTCTGTCTGCAAGTCTGAAGTTTATAATGCATGTAATTTGATTTTCTTTCTCTAGAGGTATTCTTTGTCAGCTTAGGTGAAGTAAAATTCACTCTGAAAGTTATTGTTGAATCCTCTACTTTTAAAGATATTGTTAGAAATTCACTAATTTTAAAAGAGTTTTGTAGGTTGAGTATTGAACTTGCATTGTGTATAAATTTTAAAAAAATGTTTCTCATATTCTTGTATCTATTTTTTATCATATGAATTTCCCTTTTTCTCTGTGTGTTCATTTGCATGTATGTACATGCATCCAAGTGTGGAAGCAACACAGTGGCCAAACATGTTAGTCCTGGCTCTTTAGTAAACACCAGTAATCCACCAACTTCCAACTCTCCAGGGCTGGGGATTACAACTATGTGTCATCATGGCCAGCCTTTTTTAATGTAGATATTAGAGATACAACTCTTTGCTGACCAAATTGTCTTCTCAGTCCCTCAATTTACCTTTTTAAGAATAATCATCTGATGCATTATTAATATTTACTATACTACAATTTGAAAATAACCAGTAACTTTTGAATATTTAAAGTTCTATTTAAATTATTATATTCATAAAATTTTTAATAAAATGTTCATTTAAATAATTAAAATTCTAATGAATTTTTTGGTAGGAATAGTCTCTCAATTCACTGACAAATTTCTGCTATTTCATACTTTAGTTTGTTGATATCATTTTGCTATCTCTGTAAAATATGCTCAAGGCTTTGTTTTATGGAAGTGAGGAAAATGTAGCTCAGACATGAATTAAAACAGAAATGGTGAGATTGATAAGTACAGCTTAGTAGAATGCTCATCAGAGTGTCTGATAGAGTAGGGATCCAGGAAATATCTGCTTCATTTTTTTATTACCCTAATTTGACACATTGTCTATTTTCAGAAAAATAGAACAATAGAAAATCACTTTGTGTCTCATAAGATTCTTTAATTTATATAAAAGAACAGATTTTTTAAGGTAGCAGGTGAACCCACTGATAACATATCTGTCCTACCTATTTTAAAGGTTTTCATAGACCTTACTTAGGAAGAAAGTTTAAAATTTGGTCAAAGAAATGAATGTTTAGGAATGGAATAAGAACCTTAAGGATTTTTTTTTTAATTGAAAATAGATTCTTCTCTCATACAATATATCCCAACCACCATTTCCCCCTTATTTATTCTTCCAAGCTCTTCCACACTTCTCCCACAGATCCATTCTCCCTCCATTTCCTCTCCAGAAGAGGAGGCCCCTGAGAGATGACAGCCAATCAAGACACAATAAGACAAGACAAAACCTCCCTCATATCATAACTAGGAAAGGCAACCCAATAGGAGATAAAGAGTCCCATGAGTGGGTAAAGGAGTCTGAGACACACCTTCCTCCACTGCTAGGCGTCCCACAAGGAGACCAAGCTGATGCCATTACATATACACGGAGGACCTGGTGCGGGCCCATTGAGCCCCCTTCACTTCAGTCTCTGTGAGCCAATATGAGGCCTGCTTAGTTGATTTGTGGTCCATGTTCTGATATCCTCCATCTCCTTGGACTCATACACTCTCTCCCCCTCCACCTGTCCACAGGGTTCCCTGATCTTCAAATGGAGGGATTACAATGGAAACCTTTAATTTAAACTTGGTCTCCTCATAATATTTAGCTGTGGGTTTTTCTACCTGCTACCGTACGCTGCTAGAAGAAAACTCTTGGTGATGACTGGAAAAGGAATGGATCTGTGAGTATAGCAGAATATCATTAAGAATCATTTCATTGATTTTAAAAAAAATATTTTTTTCATATATTACACCCCAGCTGTAGTTTTGCCTCTCTCTCTCAGTCCCTCTGGACCATCTCCCCTTTCCCCCAGTTTCTTTTTCGTTTCTCCTCAGAAAAGGTCAGGCCTCCAAGGGATATCAAGCATGGCATGCTAAGTTGCCATAAGACTAGGCACATTCCTTCATATTAATTAAGGTGGGATGAGGCAACACATTAGGAGAAAAGAGGTCCCAAAAGCAGGCAAAAGGCAAGAGACAGCCCCTGCCGCCACCGTTAGGAATCACAAGAACACCAAGCTATAAAACTGTAGCATATGTGTGGAGGACATAGATCAGACCCATACAGTCTGATTGTTGGTTCAGTCACTTTTGAGCCTCTGTGAGCCCAGGTTAGTTGATTCTGTGGGTTTTCTTAAGGGATGCTTAGCCCCTCTGATTCCTACAATTTTTCCTCCCCCCCCCCTTCAGTAAGATTAGCAGAATTCCATGAACCCAGTCTTTTAGTGTAGCAGAATATGATTAGAAATCATTTCACTGACTTTTTTTTTTTTTTTTTTTTTTTTTTTTTTTTTTTTTTTTTTTTTTTTTTTTTTTTTTTTTTGCCAGTTCTGATTGGTTCTATAATGGATCTCTGGTCTTTTCTGCCTCTGATTCCTGGCTATTCAGGCGGTGTCATGTGTGACCTCCCTTGAGGCAGTGTGGATCTAAGGGTGGACCATTCTTTGATTGGCCACTCCCACAATTTCTGTGCCACCTTTATCTTGAAGGCAAAACAAACTGTAGGTAGAAAGTTTTGTGGGTGGACTGGTGTCCCAATCCCTCCACTGGAAGCTTTGATTGGTTACAGAATGTGGTGGGCTCAGGCTCCATATCTCCATTACTAGGAGTCTTTGCTAAGGTCACCCTCATAGAACCTTGGGAATTTCCATTGTACTAGGCTTCTACCTCACCCACAAGCTCTCCCCAATGTAGTCATCTCTGTCAGTACTCTCTCCCTCAGTCCCTAACACACTCCATCCCTACCTGCCTGCCAGTCCCCATATATAATCTAGTCTATTCCCCCTTCCCAGTGAGATTCATGCCTGATTTATTTAACTTTATTTTTATCTTTTTTTGCCAGTCATGTTTGAGAACCTTAAATTTTCAAATAATGATTTAAACTTAATAATAATAATGACTTATGCTCCATGACCTCTTTTTTTCTTAATTGTTTTACCTATACATATACTCCTAAATATATAAACATGCACAATCTGTATAGAATTACCTGTATGTATATGATCTCAGTGCTGACCACTTGGCACTGGTCAAACAACTGGGGGCCCTTACCTAAGAAAGACCATTTCTCATGCTCTCAGCATTCTTTAATTCTTTGCATGTGGTTGAGGACCCATGAGCTTTCCCCCTTCCGTGTTAGTATGTCCATGGGCATTGATGTTGTTTTGGACTTGTTTAGGCAGCCATGTTGATGAGACTCCATGTGTGTAGCTTCTCTGCATTTCTAAGAGACACAATCTCACAGTGGACATCTTGTTTCTCTGGCTGTTACTATATCCCCACCCCTCTTCTATAATGTTCTCTGATTCTTAGGTGCTTTGCATTGTAGATGTGTGACTTGGGACTGGGCACCCCATAATCCCTTGCTCTCTGCATTGTGATTGTTTGTAGTTTGGATCTTTGCTGCAAAGAGACATTTCTCTGATGGATTATGCTTATTTGTGGGTATAAAGACAAATGTAGTTAGGGATTGTACTGGTTTAGTAAAGTGGCAATTGTAGATCTCCTCCAAGGCCTGTGACTTCACGAGCTCCAGGTAATTGGCAGTACCAGACATGGTTTCATGGTTTTCTACTTGTTGAATAGGCCTTAAGTCCAAATGGAGAGCTGTTAGTTACAACCAAGGTATGTATACCACTGTTAGTACTGTACATACTTTAGGGTTATTGTATCTCTTAACAAGGCTAAATATGCTTAATGACTCTTTTACTGTGAGTTTTTAAGGGCAGAATAAGCTGAACTCTATGGACTATTTTGTTTAAGAACACATGAATTTTGAGAGAGTAGGGAAGAAGGTGAATCTATAAGAGTTTAGGGGGAAGAATGAGTGATGAATTTGATCAAAATACGTCATATACAATTCTCAAAAATTAGTAAAGCATACACATTCTTGGAATTGATAATTAAGAGTTAAGTGAAGACCATATGTACCTATTCTTTTTTGTAAACAAGTATGGGCATATTTTTGCTTTTATCCCATTTCAGTACTAAGTCACTGCAATTAGCTAAATTCAGAACTAATATAATTATTTGATGAAAACTCTAGATCCCCTCATTAAAAATAACCTTAATATTCTTACACATGCATGGGTTTTGTATGTGTTGGCTTATTTTTATAGTTGGTTTCCTGGAACTGATTTAAATCTCATTTTGAAAATTAGGGTACTTTTGTCTATTCCCTACCCTCCAGCCACCACTACTCTATGCAGCTTGGGTGGGTGGAGGGAGGGAAATTCCTGATGGCTTCAGCCTTTCAAACTCTCTTATGTCCCTGGCCGTTACTTCGTGAATCAGCAGTTACTCCCACAGAAGAAATGGAATAGAATTTTACTTATTGCTTGATTGTGAGTTTGCTTTCCAGAATTTAGTAGGCATGAAGATAGTCTAATTTTGAGCTTCAGCCTGAAGACCCAAAATATTTCTATATTTTTCTCTTATGTCTGTATCTGCAAGAGAATGGCTGAAGCAAATTGGTGTTAACCAACCAGATAGACACTAGCTACTGAGTAGAAAGAAACATACAGCACTGACCTTTGTCATTGATTATTGTAGATCATTCAGCTATCAGCTCCTCTCTAGATACACAAGCAATTTTAACTAAAGCTAGCCATGCTTTCCAGATGCATCTGTGAGAACTCCAACTGCATGTATGGTGATTTTTTTGGTGCTGCTGAGATTTCATGTTTTTTTATGTAGCATTATAAGGACCATCCTGACATTGGGATGATTACCAATGACATTCTATTGTTTCCTTGCTCAAGTTGCTGACAATGGTGGCAAGACTAGAATCTTGAAACCTGGACTTCAGCAAGGCAAACGTAGCAAGATTTTCACTTTTTTCTTTCTTTGATTCATTTTTTCCTGTTTAATAGCTGAAAGAATACAGTTGAATACTCTGATGTTTAGGTCCTAGAATGCTATTGCTTCTGCCTATTTGATACCACACATGGTGTTAATTGTTCCATTAAATTCATCTTTTTTCTTCACTTATTCAAAATCCTCTTCTTTTTTATTGTTTCATTTGGAACCACTTTGTTTAAAATTACTTAAAGGCCAAGTGGTTTAAAAACACCACTATTTTTTTTACATGGTATTTTATTCAAATATTCAGGAAAGGTTCAGTTGGTCCATTTTTACTTAGATGTTTTCTTGTAGGATATTAATTCAGATACTATCCACAAGAATGCTTTATAGAACTGCTAGGATGACCCATGCTGTTAGTCACTGTTCTTGCTGTTTGTTGGCTGAGAACTCAACTGGATAGTTGTGCAGAATGCCCAGTATTGTCTACAGGTCATCATCTATTGGTCTTAGATGGTACTTGGTTCCCTGCAGAGTAAATATGACAATGAGAATCAATGAGAACCTCTATACACTCAGTCTTTTTAAAATAATCTCTTTATTTTGTCTTCCAGCTCAAAATTGTTTATATCCCCCCACTTGCAAAGAATGATGTCCTCATCCCCAGATCCTTCTAATGTCTTGTCTTATAATACATATGACTTATGTCTTATAGTACACATTTTTTCCCTCCTTATTGGAAGTGATAGAGTACATATAGTACATATGTCTAAGGTTAGGTCTCAGTATCTAAGTCATGGATAAATTGTGATAATAGTTGAGTGCTTTTTATTTTAAAAAAAAAAACCCTAATGATAAAGAAACAAGTCATCAGTCTGGCAGTGGTAGCACACACCTTTAATCCCAGCACTTGAGAGGCAACAGCAAATGCATGTCTGAGTTCCAGGACAGCCTGGCCTATACAGAGGAACCCTGCCATAAACAAACTAATAAACAAATAAGAAGAAGCAAGTTATGTGCAATGTTGACTTGGAAATGGAAACAGGATATCTGCAGTAAATATGGTAATGTAAGAGGCTTAAGTGGGAGATGTACAGAGACTCAGGCCCAGTTGCATACATTCTTCATTTTCACTAAGGCCTAGTTCTTCTTAAAGCAAAGTTTAGTATAAGGAACCAACTTTATTTTATAATGAAAAATATATCATATTCAAAGATATAATTATTTAAATCTTATTTTCTTATATAATTATATGAATTAAAAATCCTGTGTTGTATTTTGAGCATGTAGATGTGGATGACAAAATTAATGTATAAAAATTAAAATCAAGTTTGTGCCCACAGAACAAGATTTCAACCAAGCCTGAATGATTTAGCTCTAGGTTCGTTGCTTTTGAATGTTATGCAACTTCATCTCTATGTGTCAATGAAATGATAAACTCATGAAATAGTAAAAAGACTGACTTTTGATTCTTTGGACAGGTTGGGAAAAACATTGTCTTAAGAAGACATCTCAGCTGATTTCTTTTTTCACAACTATAATGCTCCTAACTTTTCAAAAGTTGGCTAGACCCCATATCTTAAGTAAATTAGTTTCATCTCACAAAATCAGAGATTTATTTATCTCAAATCTCCAATAGAACTCTGTACCATGTATCTTGTTAGTCATAGATTCAATTACTTATTCAGTTATTGGTTACCTAATTAATTAATTGCCTGTCTTTTGAGTACCACTTACTTCCCAGGTACTGTACCAGTTACTTCCCAGGCATTAACGATACCCTGAATACAAAATGGGTTGTGTTCTCCAGGTTTTAGTCTAAAAGAATAGAATTGTATATATGTATGTATGTATGTATGTATGTATGTATGTATGTATGTGTAATTTGCTTTATTGTAGAATTGTCTTGTTATGTTTCACCAGTGGGTTCTTTTTGATGGAAATTAATGGTATCCCTTCCCTTATCATTACACTAGTGTGGTTGTAGATATATAATATGTGCTTAAAAAGAACCTCCTCTTTTAAACATACAATGTTAATCATTTTAGGTGAATCTGCATAATGTCTTGAAAACACACTAATGAATGAATAATAAGACACTTTATGAAAACATAAGGGATTTTGACTTCAATAGCTTCTTCAAAATCCTTTGTACTATGTAACTGTTTCTAGGACTGGTCAGTCTGTTTTGATTTAAATTCATACTGAATTTAACCATAGAATCTTGGCTGAGGGTGCTGAAGGTGTGCCACAAATGCCCCACCAATTTCTAGCTCATCTAGAGATGAGCTCACCTTTGCTCACCTTTGACACAGTTCCAAATTGCTCACATATTGTACCTAACAATCAATGCCAACTTGCAATATTTTGTGAGAAGACTAATATGAGATACAACACGTTTATGAAACACACACAGAGAACTGGCAGTGAGAACAGCTGTTCAATTATCCATTTGAATCCAGAGCCTCCAAATACATCATGTTCAGAGTTGGGAGATTTTAGTAATTAGTCTGTCACATGAAAAACATGGCAAAGAAAGTTAGCTGTGTTGCTGTTTAGCGATCAATTCAAAAGTGAGAAAAATCTAATTAACTAACTAGATTGTAAGTAGAGAATAATCTCCCTATTTTTTCCCTCCTTATTGGAAGTGATAGAGTCATAGAAATTATCTCAAGTACTTCTCTTCAAACACTCTGGGTTTAGGAACTTTTCTTGA
The DNA here is from genome assembly GCA_033318265.1 of Phyllotis vaccarum. NCBI lineage: Eukaryota > Metazoa > Chordata > Mammalia > Rodentia > Cricetidae > Phyllotis > Phyllotis vaccarum. The sequence continues at coordinate 95,965,234 of JARWLC010000015.1, read as the reverse complement.
AGAAATGAAATGACTGATTTTCACATTTAAAATGAATGTCCATTGGAAAAATGAAGAGAACCATTTGTATCTCTTTGCAGAAGAAACCTTTTATCATTATATACCTTAGCATTAAGAAAATGAATACTTTGATCATATTAAGTAAATTAATTATTCTAATTTTAGGTTGCATTTTTTAATTGCTAGTTTTTCTTACAAATCTCTTTTGTGTGTAGGTGTTGCTGGGTTCTAACAGTTTCCACAGGGGAGGCAGTGACAAGGCATGGGGTCAATGACATGGACCCCAGGAGTCAGTTGAAAAGGACTTCCTCATTTATTCAACAATGGGAAGAACCTTATATACCCTCCTCAGCATCCAGGCAATGTCAGGATCTGGTGATATTGTATGGCTGTCCCTCATTACTGGGGCATGATCAGGAGATCGGACTGCATCTGTTGCTAGGCAGATTCCCAATGGCCAGGAACTCAGGGCAGTCCCTGTTGCTGGGCATATTCTGAACAATCAGGAATGTTGGATAGCAGCTATTGCTAGGCTCTCAGGTTGGCTCATAAGAAAGTACATTATGTGCATTTTTTTGGAAAATGGTTTGAGTCAATTTCTTTGGCCCTATGGGCCTGTCTTACTACATGTAAAATCATTGTTGTAGTTTTTATTGAAGAAAGTATTTTCCATAGCATTGGTGTGTCTATAGATTTTTACTTTATAAGAACATAAGTTTTGGGGTTTTTATTTCCTATTAAAAAGGAATCCTAGACTTATATATAGAAGGGAAAATAAAATATTTTTATCAACAAAACTTCTTTTAGAAGTTCTCTAGAAATTCTATACCCACAACCCCACAGGTTGCCAGGTATTGTCACATTACTTTCCTTCAAAGCAAATGAAGAAAAGCAAATAAAAAAAAAAAAGAGAGCTGGCTTGTTTCTAGGAGTTTTAGCTGGTAGCCTCTAAGGTGTCCCACTGAGCCTCCTTCTCATACTCACATGATCCTAATTGTGTAGATCATGGGAACTGGCCTATAGGGTCTCAAAAATGGGATAGGTATAATGTCAACTATGTGATTAGGCTTCAAAAGATAGCAACTGGAATTTATATTAAAAAAGACTTTCTAACCAATATTCCATCAAACAGTTCCTTTTAATTGTAGGATATAAATTTCTACATCCAAAGGTCCTGTCCCATTCCCAGCAGAATGAATAAAGAGTATTCTGGGAGTTGAGATGATGGGTCAGTGGATAAACTTGAGATCATCAGGACACATGTACAATCTGGATGCAGTTTTATAGATGTCTCCAATCTATGTTCCCCTATAGAAATGTAGAGAGGTAGATAGAATTATTAGTGATGAGTGATCTTGTCTCAAGGAAGGTGGAAGCACAGGTTGACATCTGAGATTGCCCAATGACCTCCACATGTCGTGTCATAGTCTTGAGGAAAAGAACAGTCTCAGTCAAACTCCAAAGTCTGAAAGTTCAATAATGTTTTTGGACATATACAATTTCAACAAATTCATAGCTTCCAACATCTTATTCAATGTATAAAGTCAGATTTAAAAATAAATGGGAAAGCAGGATATCCCCTTAGATACAGGCCAATCAAAAGGAAGAAAAGGTCCATTCTATATTCTCTGCAGCAGAATGATGGAAGACTCAGTGAGATGTCTTTAAGGATAAACATAGGTAAGGACTTATGTTTGGCCTTTTGGGATATGCCTTATTCTATTTTCTATTTCTACAACAATATTCTCAACCCAGAGTCATATATTTAAGAATAGAGATTTATTTAGCTCATAGTCCTGCAGTCTGAACAGTACAAAATCATAATGCCAACCATATAGTAAGGGCCTCAAAGTTCATTATGACATTCTATAAAACCTTATGTGTTGAGAAGGACCAAATGTGCCAGCTCAGCTTTCCCTCTTCTTAAGGGCAGTAATGTCATTATGGGAGCCTATCACTATGGCTTTATCTAATACCAATGACTTTCCAAGAGATTTATCCCAAAGACAATTTTATGTAAAATGTAAGAATGACCTTTCTAACACATAAGCTTTTGTGGGACAAATCCAACCCATTGTTGAGTGTGTTTTGATGCTCTGACAGGGAATTTCAGGATACAACAACAATTACTACAGACAATGTTGAGTAAACATGACCCTTGTCTTTCTTATTATAAGAAGTTATACAATGCCAAACACTGTCTATTTGATAGTAAACAGCTACATTTTCTTAAGACTGGCTGGGATGATGGTCATTTTATGTGTGAACTTGTCTATGCCAAAAAAATCTCCAGACAGCCAGTAAAACATTCCTGAACATCTCCGTGAAAGTGTTTTTTGAAAAGACTAGCATATGAATCAGTAGAATATCCACTATGTAGAGTGAGCATTGGTTAATCCAGTGAGGATCTAAATGGACCACAAAATGGCAAATTCACTGCTCTTCTTGAACTGGAATTAATTTCTTCTTCAGTCCTTGGATATCTTACCTTTGTAGTATAAGATTTATACCAATATTAGCCCACTCTAACTCCTCATGTCTGCAATGCATATTGTAAGACCTCCCAGCCTCTATAATTGTATGAGTTAAATTACATAATAAATGACCTTTTCAGGTCTTATATATTAAGAGAACTGTGATTAAAGAGACATCCTACTGCTTCTGACTTTTATGTATGTTCTATAATCCAAGCTCACATCTTCATGAATGTACAGCAAACACATTGCCCAAGGATCCATCTCAGTCTTAAAACTTTTTGTTTCTTCTTAAACCTAGTCTAAGTGTTAGATATATGCATTCAACAGAAGTACTGGTAAGTTCTCAGGTCATTTATTTTATAAGCTGGAAAATGTTTCACCCGATTTCTCCTTCCTATGCTCCATGCCCCCTTACTCCCTGGGATTCCCTTGGCATCGCATAGTCTCTAAAGATCAAATAAATATATAGAGATGCTGGAAATTTCTATGATTAGATTCCCGTGTATTACATCATTGCCTTCTCATGTGCTTTTCCTTCCATGCCACATGAGCTTTTGAGGAAAAGGGATCACAAAAATATGGTCTTCTCTATTTTCCTATTCTCACACTAGAATTTTACATTCTGCCTCTGGCAGAGATTTAGCATCGGAGGGGGTTATACGCAGGTCTTGATAATAATTTTTTCTCTCTTTTTCCCTCACCTTTGTCTTTTAGGTTTTTAAACAGGAGATTTCCAATTTATGAGGCATCCACAGCTCAGGATTTTTTTTTTTTAATGTTTTCCTTCTCAACTCAGTCTTTTACCCTGCAAATTAAATTGTCTTTTTTGCCCATTTTGCCTTTTGAGTGAGATTTTATGCCACTGAGATGAGCTCAGGCATACTAGCTTGTCATTGATTTCTACACAAATTCTGCATAGCCAAGCTGTTAAAAATAATACAACCTGCTGAGCTCCCCCTTTCAATGCACCCTTCACCCCAGGGCAAGCCCACAAATCCCTGTTAAGGTCACTACCAAAGCAGAGCTGGCTGGCCCCTCGGATGGAGACAGGAGACATGTGTGAATGAACTTTTGTCCTTAAATGTTTTCCTATTTTCTGGGTCCAGAATACTTAATATTATCCAAATCTCCAGTCAATATAAGGAAGCAGATTAGTAGGAGAAATCCGCTTTTGCTAAGGTTCTCTATTTTATATAGTCTTGAAGTGGGCTAAGGACAGATGAATAGGATGTCATAGAAGTAACAACACCTCATTCAATCTTACTTACAGAGTGGAAAATCTTGACTCTGCTCAGTCAGGAGAGGCAGTAGTTGAGAGCTCTTAGGCTCTTTTGAACTGTGACATATAATTCCTGATATGTAGGAATTGTGTGCTGAGAAGAGCTTAAAAGACCATCTCCATGGTGCTATGCAACAAAATCTCTGAGTATGAGATTATTAAATAGGATAATTTGACTTGTACTCCGAGTATCAGTAAAAGGGCTGTGTTTGTTCTCAAAGTGTACATATTAAAACTTAAACTCTAAATTTGATATTAGGATATAGGTCTTTAAAATATAATCAAGTTTAGAATAAGATATAGACTCAGGGAATGAATCACCCTAGAGAGGAGGGCAGAAATGAAGCATTGTTATACACTATTATTCTGATGTTTGCTTATCCTGTTGATAGATGAGACCATTTAACTCCCTAGTTGACAGGTCCTGGCTGCTTTGAGTCAAAGACTATCAGCCTAGCAGCTGAACTGTCATTGTGCTGGCATTGTCTGCTGTGAATGCTTCTAGGATGCCTTGAGGGAGCTATATAACTTGCAGCTTGCTGCCAATGCATCATGTCGATTGACTTCTGAAGTGTGGCCCAGACACACCTGTTTCAAACAGCTTGTGCTAGACTTTTTAGCACCATAAATCTTGATGAAATCTAGATAGATCTATGACTATTTCCTCCCAAGCCAGAGGAGAGGATATTGCTTTGGTAGTCCAGCTGAAGGACTGTTGTCAACAGTGTAAGAACAGGAAGTAACACTATGCTCAACAGAAATGCTTCCCTCAAGCAGTATTTCTTGCTTGCCTTTGGCCTGTGTTTGGTAAAGGGAACTGAGCTCATGACAGAATAAGGGACAGTGTCAATAACATGGCTGCATCAGCACTGGGGTTAGTGTAAGTGGTGAGAACTGAACAACAATAAAAGTGAGAACATCCCATATAGTGGTGCCAACAGCCACAGCAGAAATAGCAGTAAGAAGCAGTTGAAGATTTTCAGATGACCACAGGAGCTAGAAGTAAGGAGAAGAAGGATAAAGGGCTGAAATTGAGGAAGGGTAGAGGGGGATAAAGAGCTAGAAAAGAGAAATTACACAATTAGTCATTAGCAGAGTTCTAGACAGTGGTCAGACCTTAACAGCCAAGGGATAGGAGCTAGAGAGATGGCTCAGTAGTTATGAGCATTTAATATTTATACAGAGGGCTTGAGTTTAGATCCTGCCATCCACATTAGATGGTTTACAACACCTGTAACTCTAGCTCCTAGATCTGATGACCTTTTAAGGCCTGCTGACATCTGCATTTTCCCACTCAATAATACACAAGCATACACGTAATTAAACAGTAATAAAGGAAAATCTTTTTAAAAAGAGAGAAAAGGACCCAAAAATTTCAGACACCTTGGGCCTAAGGAGTGCTACACTAGCTGCCCTCAGGACTAGATTATGCTGACTTCCTAGACTCTCGCACTAGATACTGGTCCAGGATGTAAGGGAGGCCTGTGAGCTACAACTCTAGAAGCCCACCTTCTACTGCTCCCAGCTGTCTTCAGCCATCACAGGCTCATACTAGAAGCCAAGGATTACAAAAGCTGCCAGGGAATAGCAATGAAAGAGTGTCTTCACGGCTACCTACAAATCCTACCTGAACTGAGGGAAAGGACCCCATCAAGGTGACCGGTAACAATTGTGGGGTCTTCATGCCAAGTTTTTTACTTTATTAAAAGAGAATGAAGCATAATGGCTTCTTTTCTGCCGTGGTCAAGAAAAGACACAGCAAGAAGACTGAAAGATCCCCGGGGGCTGGGGACCCCCGAAACGGACCTTTCCCCAGGAAGGGACCCCCCAGGACCCAAGAAGGACCGAGTCACAGATCAGATGCAAACAGCACGAGGTTTAATGAACACAGATATCTGTGGGCCAAGTCTCTTGGGAAGGCTTGCGCGCCCAGCCCTCTGTTCGGGGCCTTCTTATAGGGTTTAGGAAGCAAAAGCGTGTGTACAGAAGCAGAAGCGAAGTTACAAAGTTTTCATTGGCTGGTTTGAATGAAATCACCCGTTGAGGGGTGAAGTTGAGGGGTGAGGGCCCCTAGGTTGCCATCCGGCCTGACCAAATGACCTGGTTATCACCCGCCCCAGGCCTGCTGTTTGTTCTTTTTGTTCCTTATCTTCTTCCTGGAATTCTTCCCCTGATCGGGCTGGGCCTGATCACGTAGCTAAGTAACTACTTCCCCTCCCTTCCCCCTCTGCCCTGTTGACATACATTGTGAAAGTTTCCTGACCACATTCCTTTGTCCCTACCCTAAGCATCTTAACTGCAGTTTTTTCTTTGTCAGCGGAGTTAATCTTTACTGTCTTGTTAATATGTCTTAGGCAAGTTTACTTGCAACGTGCTGCTGTTAACTCTGCTTCTTGGGTAAGAGAAATTTGCTAAAGCAAGCAAAAGAGAGGAAAAGGGAGGGGGGGGCCTTACATTCCCCCATTTTCTTCTAGCCCGAGTAAAACCTTTTACTCTATGGGGAACTATTATCCTGCTGTTCTAAGGCATGGTATTGTTGGGTTAATACCATGGCTTGAACAAGTGACAGTCTGTCTTTTATAAATTGGGTCAACCTGTTAATGATCCAAGGCCCGAGAGTCAGAATCAATATCAATAGTATTAAGGGTCCTATTAAAGAGGATATCAAAGTAGTAAACCAGGGTGAACGGTTCCAGATTCCCTCATACCAAGACTGTTGGGATTCAAAGTCCCTCTTACGCTTGTCTAGTCTTTCTTTTAGTTTGTCTAGGGTTTCTGTTACTAATCCGGTTTTGTCAGAAAAGAAGCAGCATTCCTCTTTAAGAGCGGCACAAAGGCCACCCTCTCTAAGAAATAGTAAATCTAGGCCTCTCCTGTTTTGTAGCACCACCTCTGATAGAGAGGATAGGGACTCTTTAAGGGCTCGTACGGATTGTTCTAGGGCCCTAAGGTCTTCATTCATAGCATTATGTAAAAGCAAGTATTGATCTGTTCGGATCAGGGCAGTTGCTCCAGTACCGACTCCGGCTGCAATTCCCCCCACTCCCAACAGCATAGCTAGGGTGATTAGGGTGGTGGGCTCACGTTTTTCTCGGTGAAGATCACTCCATTCATGGTAACTTAGGATCAGTTCATCTGTGTGGTAGGTTATCCGAGGCCATAGTTGTACTAGCACACAATAGTCAGTGGCTGGATTTAAGACTGCAGCAAACACACAAGGAGTTAGACCTGTGTTACACGCCCAATAAGTCCCATTAGGTGGGATCAAATAAGAGGTGCTGGCCCATATTTTATGGGTCGACTTGCAAAGGGTTTTTTGAACATGTTGAGGAGGAGTGCCTATGCATAGTCCTGATCCTGAGACCTGTGAGAGAGTTAGGCTATGACCTTGGGCGAGACACGCAGTGCTGGGAATGGTAGAGTTAGTATAATTAGCAGAAAGGGCTATGCCCTCATAGTATGGAGGGTTGGGGTTAAGACATAGCCAGCAATTGCTCGCCCTCTCAGGGCTGGAGAGGTTAAGAGCTTGGTGGGCTCCTCTAACCAGATTAATGAGCCTATCTCCTGTCCCAGGTATTTTTGGGGCCTCACTGGTTTGCATAGCTGTGGGAGTTGTAGGGACTGGAGTACCGCTAACTGCTGGTCTGGGGACTCTCGACTGGGGAGGGCTGGGCGCCCTCTGGTCGGAGAGTATTGGGTTAGGGCCCACCGGGAGGGTCCGTGGGTCTTGAATCCTTAATTTAATTTTGAAAGTAACTCCCCTATCTGTACCACTTAGATGCCACCGCAGACCCCAAGTGCGACCAGAACTCCAGTCTGAAAACTTTTTCCCCTGTTCAGTAAAGCTTATGTTTAGCGGTAATGATAATCCAGCTGCCATAGGCCCTCCGGTGTCCCCGGCAGGGCAAGCAGAGCGAAAGACCCCACCCTGGCGTTGCCATGTTTTTTTGAACCCGCGCTTAACCGTTATAAGGTCCCATGATGAGGAAGGGTTCCAATAGGCATCCCCAGTGGTTTCACACCCCCATGCGGCACAAAAATATTCTTGATACCCTCCACACCTATGGGCCTGTGCTCGACTCCTCCCGTCTTTAGGACAAACATAGAAATCATAACGGGCTAATTCACAGCGAACACTGGGACAAGCACACCCCAAGTGGTGGATTTTTGGGCAAGCTAAGTTGCTAACATTTAGGGCATCGTGGCTCTTATCTGGAATGTCCCAGGTATCAAGCCCTGCTGCTAGCTGGCAAAAATCAGGGGTTAGGGAGGGCCACCAGGCGTTGAGGGCATGTTGCTGGGAGGTTTCCCAGACTACCTCTCCTGTCTGTGACAGGATCTGCCAAGAGAGTTGTTTTATCTGGTGGGGGGACCCTTGGGAACTTAATATAGTCAGAGCAAGAATAGTCAGTCTTAGGACCGCGCCAGTCTTATCTTTAGTGGATTTTGAGTGCGTTGGACTTCCCATTTCTTGAAGTTGGGTTCTGCCGGGCCGTCTGGTTCTGGATAAGCCGGTTTTACGTGGGAGGCGTGGATCCAAGCTGCGATGCCGTCGACTTTCAGCGCCGTCGGGGTGGTCAGGAGAACGGTGTAGGGTCCCTTCCACCGGGGCTCGAGGCTTCTAGTCTGATGTCTGCGGACCCAGACAGAGTCGCCAATCTGGAACTGGTGTGGCACGGTTGGATTTCTTAGCTGCTCTCGGTAAGCTGCAGCCAATGGTCTCCAGACCTCTTTCTGGACAATCTGAAGTGCCTGGAGGTGGGCTTGTAGGGTAGCGCGGTCAGCAAAAGAGGAAATATTAGGATCAAAGAAGTTCACAATAGGAGGTGGTGCCCCATAAAGTATTTCAAAGGGGGTCAAACCTAGGGGCCCAGGGGTATTCCTGGCCCTATACAGGGCCAGGGGCAGGAGGAGGACCCAGTCCCTAGAGCCAGCTGCAAGCGTTAATTTGGTTAAAGTTTCTTTGATTGTTCTATTCATCCGTTCTACCTGTCCTGAGCTTTGGGGTCTATATGCACAATGTAGTTTCCAATCAATCCCCAGTAACTTGGCCACTTTCTGACTTACCTGGGAGACGAAGGCGGGACCATTATCAGTGCCCAGCATCTGGGGCATCCCATACCTGGGGAAGATCTCCTCGAGTAACTTTTTAGTTACCACGCTTGAGGTCTCGTGCTTGGTGGGGAAGGCTTCCACCCATCCTGAAAAAGTGTCCACAAAAACTAACAAATACCTGTAGCCATAGAGTCCAGGTTTTACTTCCGTGAAGTCGACTTCCCAATGTACACCAGGGCGGTGTCCTCGAACGCGCGCTCCGGAGGCAGCATAGGTCTTCTTTGTATTTACCTGTGCACAGGCTGGGCATTTTTCAACTACTTGTTGCAGCACTTTGTCTTGGTTTAATAATGTATAAGACCGATTTTCAGTATCTAGAAGGGTTTTCATTTTCTTCTTGCTCAGATGGGTTAGAGAGTGCAAAAGCTGAACTATGTGGTGAGTATATGAAGTGGGCATAACAACTTTTTCGTCCGCGATCCATGCCCCCTTTTCTGGATCCCATACAGCCCCCATTTTCTTTAGTAGCTCCTGGTCCTCAGAGCTGTACTCTATAGGTTCTTTCTCTTGTGGGGGCCGTGCGTCCAGGGTGAGGATGGGCCCAGTCTCCCTCCCCCTCAGGGCTGCTTTCCTGGCAGCTTGATCAGCCAGCTGGTTTCCTCTTGCCACCGGGCTATTATCTTTTTGGTGGCCCGGGCAGTGCATGATGTCCAATCTTCTGGGCAGGAATAGAGCTTTGAGCAGAGCCAGTATTTCAGTCTTATTTTTAATTTCTTTTCCATCGGAGGTGAGGAGCCCTCTCCTCCGATAAATTTCACCATGTACGTGGGCCGTAGCAAAGGCATAGCGGCTGTCAGTATAAACGTTTAGCTTCTTACCTTCTGCCATTTGTAGGGCCTGAGTCAGGGCGATGAGTTCTGCCCGTTGAGCTGACGTCCCAGGGGATAGCGCCTCGGACCAGATTACCTCTGTCTCACTAGTCACCGCAGCTCCTGCTCTCCGCTCTCCGTTGTACAGGAAACTACTGCCATCTGTATACCAGGTGTAGTCCGCATCCATGAGGGGCTGGTCTGTCAGATCTTTCCGGGTGCCATGGACTTCAGCCAGGATCTGGAGACAGTCATGAGTTTCCACTGCCCCGGGTAGGGGGAGTAGGGTGGCAGGGTTGAGGGCCACCACAGGCCCGAACTGTACACGATCAGTGTCCAGAAGCATGGCCTGATAATGGGTCATGCGAGCATTGGAGAGCCACCTGTCTGGGGGCTGCTTGACCAAGGCCTCAACCGCGTGGGGGGCCAGAATGGTCAGTGGTTGACCCAAAGTTAACTTGCCCGCATCCTTGACTAGGATGGCGATGGCTGCCACCATCCGCAGACAGGGTGGCCAACCAGCAGCTACTGGGTCTAATTTTTTCGACAGATAGGCCACCGGGCGCTTCCAAGGCCCTAGCCTTTGGGTTAACACTCCCTTGGCATAGCCCTGTTTTTCATCTATGAACAGCTCGAAGGCCTTAGTCACGTCTGGGAGTCCCAGAGCTGGGGATTCTAGTAAAGCCTTTTTGATGTTGGAAAAGGCCTGTTGCTGTTCCTTGCCCCAGTGGAACCGAGCCCCTTGCTTAGTGAGGGGGTATAAGGGGGCTGCCATCTCTGCAAACCCAGGGATCCATAGGCGGCAGAATCCAGCAGTTCCCAAAAATTCCCTTAGCTGGCGCGGAGTAGTAGGTGCAGGAATGTGGAGGATAGCCTGCTTTCGTGCCTCGGTAAGCCATCTCTGTCCTTCTCTCAGCTGATATCCCAAGTAGGTGACTTGTTTTTGGCATATCTGGGCCTTTTTGGCTGAGGCCCGGTATCCTAGCTGTCCCAGAGTCTGCAAGAGAGCTTTGGTACCGCTCAGGCAGTCTTCCTCGGTGCTAGCAGCCAGGAGGAGATCGTCAACATATTGAAGAAGTACCAGGGAGGGATGCTGCACTCGGAAATCAGCTAAGTCTCTATGCAGCGCTTCGTCAAACAGAGTAGGACTGTTCTTGAAGCCCTGGGGAAGCCGGGTCCAAGTTAGCTGTCCCGAGAGCCCAAGATCTGGGTCCCTCCATTCAAAGGCAAAGAGTGGTTGACTCTCTGGGTGTAGTCTTAAACAGAAAAAGGCATCTTTCAAATCTAGCACCGTATACCATTCATGGGAAGGTGGCAGAGTGCTTAGTAGATTATATGGATTGGGCACGGTGGGATGTATGTCCTCAACTCTTTTGTTAACTTCTCTTAGGTCTTGCACCGGCCGGTAGTCTCCGGTTCCTGGTTTCTTTACTGGCAAGAGAGGTGTATTCCAAGGAGACCGGCAGGGAGTTAGGATCCCTTGATCAAGAAGTCTCTTAATATGGGGCCTTATGCCTTGGTGGGCTTCATGAGACATGGGGTACTGCTTTATCGACACAGGGGTGGCTGTTGTCTTGAGTTGAATTAGAAGGGGGGGTTGCTGACGAGCCATTCCCATGCCCCCAGTCTCTGCCCAGGCCGTTGGGAATTCTCTTAGCCAGATATCAATTTGGACCTCTGGGGATAGCTCAGGCTCATATAGTCTATATTCTTCTTCTAAATGAAGGGTTAGGACCTGTAAGGGTCCTCCGTTGGGGCCTATTACCGTCGCCCCTTTCGAGTCAAAGTGGATCTGGGCCTTCAACTTGGTCAGGAGATCCCTTCCCAGTAATGGGTAGGGGCAATCTGGCACATGTAAGAATGAATGAGTCACCTTACCGGTAGCCAGCTGGACCTTGCGTTCCGTGGTCCATCGATAATTCTTTCCTCCAGTTGCTCCTTGCACCCAGGCAGTCCGGTTGCTGAGTGGTCCTAGAGTCTGGGTTAGGACTGAATGCTGGGCCCCGGTGTCCACTAGGAAGGTGACCGGCTGCCCCCCGACGTTTAAGGTTATCCTGGGCTCAGGGGGGGGCTCCTGGCCCTGACCTCCCTAGTCTTCTAACGTCAGTAGGGAAGTCAGTGGTTTAGGTCTCGGGGGACCTCTGGGATTCTTGGGGCACTCTCGTGCCCAGTGTCCTCTTTCCTTGCAATAAGCACACTGGTCTTTGTCCAGTCTGGCCCCTTTTCGCTCTCGTTCTCCCAGTCTGACTCCCTCTCTGTTCTTTCCCTGAGTAACTACAGTGGCCAACACCTTAGTCAATTCCCTGCTCCGCTTCTTGTCTCTCTCGTCTTGTGCCTCTTTCATCCTTAACCACATTCTCTCTTCTTTCTCTTCTGGAGTTTCTCTCTTATTGAACACCTTTTCTGCTTCTTTTAATAAATCTGAAAGTGTATACCCCTGTAGCCCTTCTAATCTCTGTAACTTGCTCCTGATGTCTGGGCTAGACTGCCAGATAAAGGACATTGACACACTAGTTACTTGTCCTTCATCATCAGGGTCATAAGGGGTGTACATCCTATAAGCCTCTTTAAGTCTCTCTAGGAAGGCAGAAGGTGTTTCTTCCTTTCCCTGTATCACTTGCTTAACCTGAGCCAAATTAGTAGGCCGTCTCGCGGCAGCTCGGAGACCCGCTATGAGCAACTGGTGATAGAGACGGAGGTGCTCCTTACCTGCAGGTGTGGCAAAATCCCAATTGGGGTGGGTCAGGGGAAAAGCTGCATCAATCTCGTTGGGCAGCTGGGTTGGCCGCCCATCGTCGCCCGGTACGTTCTTTCGGGCTTCTAGGAGGACTCTCTGTTTTTCCTCCGAGGTTAGCAGAGTCTGCAACAGCTGCTGACAATCATCCCATGTGGGTTGATGGGTGACTAGAATAGATTCAATCAAGTTAGTCAGGGCAACGGGGTCCTTAGAGAAGGGGGGGTTATGCTGCTTCCAGTTATAAAGGTCAGAAGCGGTGAATGGCCAGTACTGTGGCCGGCCATTAGGACCCTCCCTCAGAGGGAAAGCCTGGGAGGCTTGACTCGGTGGCTGTTCGCGCCGGTCCCTGAGTCGCCCCGCAATGGGCGACACTGGAGAAACAGGCTCTTGCTCTTTTACTGCCGCCTCCGGGTATGGAGGAGGCTCCTCTGTTAACAGGTCGATAAGAGGGGACCCTGTGTCTGGAGGCAAAACGGGAGCAGGCTTGGGGGGTTTTGGGGACTTGTCCTGGAGCAGGGTGAGGGCAGGGTAGAGAGAAGAGGGAGTAGGAGTGGGGTGGGGATGGGACAATTGCTCTCCTGGGGGAAGCGGGGCAGAGGGACTAGGGGTGATTGGGAAAGAGCGGGGTTTAGGAAGAGGAACAAAGGGCTGGATCCAAGGTGGGGGGTCCGAAGCCAAAGCCTTCCAGGTGACGATGTAGGGCACCTGATCGGGGTGTCCATGGGGTCCAAGGCTGAAAACTTTGGCTTCCACCTGAGAAATAATGTCAAGGTTAAAGGTGCCACCACGGGGCCACCCTACATTAAAGGTGGGCCATTCGGAGGAACAGAAGGTGACCCATTTCTTCTTCTTGACTTCTACTGACTGGTTGTTGGCCCAGTCCCGGACATCGTTCCAATGGCTTAGGGTCAGACTTAAGGGGGTGGTTACCGTCTGTCCCATGGTTTCAAAACCGAGAAGGGTTAGTAGTACAGATACAAAGACTAGACTTAGACACAGGACAAACAATTGCGCTGCGCGACTTCGGCGTAAAACCGAAAGCAAAAACTCAGATGGTCAACCAAGACCACGTATCCCTCTGATACGGGCTGAGCTCCAAAGGGCTGCCACTCCAAAGCGAGCTCTATGTCCCGAAGGACCCAAATGTCCCGCCCGGCGGGACTACCAATGCCTCTGGAACGTCTTCCAGGGCTGCGGGGGAGAAGTTCTGAGCCCGTCAGCTCCTTCTGATCCCCGCCAAATACAAATGGATCCGACCGAACCCCAAACCAAACCAAACGCGTGCGCAGATTTACAGACACAGCCACAGACAACCCAGATTCTCAGAAAACAAATTCAGACACCAGACACAGCCACAGACAACAAACAAAGCGCTGGCCAGCTTACCTCCTGTCAGTGAGTCGGTGGTCCCTGGGCATGGGGGTCTCCGATCTCGCTGGGGCCTCCAGATGAAAGATCCCCGGGGGCTGGGGACCCCCGAAACGGACCTTTCCCCAGGAAGGGACCCCCCAGGACCCAAGAAGGACCGAGTCACAGATCAGATGCAAACAGCACGAGGTTTAATGAACACAGATATCTGTGGGCCAAGTCTCTTGGGAAGGCTTGCGCGCCCAGCCCTCTGTTCGGGGCCTTCTTATAGGGTTTAGGAAGCAAAAGCGTGTGTACAGAAGCAGAAGCGAAGTTACAAAGTTTTCATTGGCTGGTTTGAATGAAATCACCCGTTGAGGGGTGAAGTTGAGGGGTGAGGGCCCCTAGGTTGCCATCCGGCCTGACCAAATGACCTGGTTATCACCCGCCCCAGGCCTGCTGTTTGTTCTTTTTGTTCCTTATCTTCTTCCTGGAATTCTTCCCCTGATCGGGCTGGGCCTGATCACGTAGCTAAGTAACTACTTCCCCTCCCTTCCCCCTCTGCCCTGTTGACATACATTGTGAAAGTTTCCTGACCACATTCCTTTGTCCCTACCCTAAGCATCTTAACTGCAGTTTTTTCTTTGTCAGCGGAGTTAATCTTTACTGTCTTGTTAATATGTCTTAGGCAAGTTTACTTGCAACGTGCTGCTGTTAACTCTGCTTCTTGGGTAAGAGAAATTTGCTAAAGCAAGCAAAAGAGAGGAAAAGGGAGGGGGGGGCCTTACAAGACGACCTTCTGCCCTCACCAAGATCCAAATTTAACATCACCCAGATCTTGGCCTTCCTAGTCTCCTGAAGAGTAAGTACTAATAGCAGTGTTTAGGTCCATTTAGTGTGAAATATTTTTATAACAGCAGTCTGAACTGACTGCAAAACAGGTGGTACCGTAGAAACTGCCTAAAGTCTGCTGACATTTACCCACAGTTTTACAATGAAATAATCAATGGAAAAAATCTATTTTAATTGTAGATTTAATTTAAATTTGGGGTTTTGGGCTTTGTAATTTATATTTGTTTTATTTTGTAGAACATGTAAGATGACATAGTAGAGCACCTGAACTTTAAAAGTGATAATCTGTCCCATCTACCTACATTTTTCTTACAATAATCTTGTAGAAAGGATAGTGAGATAGATTATAAAAATATTGTGATTTTCATTATCATCTTGTGAATAAATAACCAACCTTAGACTTGGGGGCTACAAAGGGACTTTCTCCGATTCAAACACTAGTATGAGTTTATTCTGTTAGCATGCACAGGTGAGACTTGAAACTCAAAATACCACAAAGGGATTCGGAACTATGAAGTCATATAGAACTTAGCCCAAATTCCAATTTCAAATATAAGAAACTTTCAGATGGGGCAGAAATATGCCTTCCATAGGGTTGTGATTAGATTGCATATGGTGGTGCGGGAAGACTCCAGTCCACTGCTACTATGAAGTGCATGTTTAACAAATGGCAATAATTGTTGTCCCCTGGTTTTTGGAGTCAGTGCTATATGTTAAAAACAAATAAAGAAAAAAGGCTACAAATATGAAAGGGAATAAGGTGGAGGGTTGGTGAGAAGGGTGGAAGAAAAATTTAATTAAATCATAATTTCAAAAATAAAAAATAAAAAAAAGAATTATTCAGTGTTATGCAAGGTAGTGGAGAATTAAGGAGTTGGTTTGTGGTCAGGACTGGAGCTCGTATCAAGACAGTGGAGAGACTTCAATGATAATATTGGTAAATTCCAGAAATCTCTTTCTTGCCCTTCATTTCTATTTATTTTCTAGACTAATATTGAAAATCCTCTTTATAATAACTGGTAACAAATGTTTGTATATCTAAATTATTTAATTAAATACATAAATTTACCATGATCTTTTTTATTAAGAAAACTATTTATTTATTTTACTTACCAGTCAAAGATCCTCTCTCATCCCTCCTCCTGCTCTCCCAGCCTCTCCTCATCCCCTCTCCTTGGAAAAGATGAGGGCTTTGATGGGGAGTCATCAAAGCTTGATACATTCAGCTGAGTCATGTCCAAGCCCCGCACCCATCAAGACTGTGCAAAGTGTCCCCCTGTAGGTAATGGGATCCAAAGCCAGCTAACGCACCAGGGATAGATCCTGATCCCACTTTTGCCAATTTTAGTTTATCAAAAGGATGGAATAACTAGGTTGACTGCTTTTGTGTATAGTGATTTAAATTAGGTATCTCTGCTTTTCTGATTTATCTAGTTGAAAGCAGTGGGCATAGTAGAAATGAAGCTGGGTGATTGACTCAAGGTTAAGGCTTGCTTATTTTCCACCTAGGTCATCTTAGACATGTCATTGAAACAGTTTGTGATTCAAGTTTCTCTGCCTATAGAATGGGATTAAGACTAGTATGTATTTACTGAGTAGTTGGAAGGATTAAGTGAGGTAAAAATGTGTAAATTGCCTTTTGATGAACAAGTGCACTGTCTCTTTTTCATCAAAAGATACATTGGACTTTAAGTTCCAATGAGAGCAAATAAGTGTCAGCTTTGAAAGTATGACATGTGAGATGAAGATTTACTTTGATGTTGCTACTCAGAATTGAGAATGTTGTATCCATTGATTTTACAGATAATTCAGAGCCCTGAGGAGAAAGTTTTAAGCCTCCCCTCAGGAATGACTTTCCAAAATATAATGCAAGTACATAATAAGCTGCTTATTAATAGAATCATAGTATGAGTACCGTTTTAAAATAATAAATGCTACAAGGTCTTGCATTTAATTTCAAAAATATATGCAAGCTACTTGCTTAGAAGTTAGAAGCACATATTCTTTTACTGCAAATTGTTTTATCATGATAACTGTATAACTGAGGTTCTATTATTATTAGCAAAGCCACTCATCCTTGATAAAAGAATGCTGGGAGGAAATCATCCAGTACTTCAATAACCCAGATCTAAATATCTCCTGATTCCCCCATGATATTTCTATAACAGGCATTACCTACTTCTAACCATACACCTTTCCAGACAGGGAAGTCCCTCTGAGTCATAGCCAAAGTGTTGGCAGCAGCTGAATTGAGATTGAGTCATTGACTTGGTGTGCTGCCTATTAACACATGCACATGAAGCTTAATGTAAGTTACATTTTGAGCTCAATCTACCTAAGAGGCCCCAGTGAGCTCACTCAGTGTACAGAATACACATCCCAAGTTAGAAGAAATGGAACATCCCTGGGTAATTTATAGGCCTGGGCCAAATAGGCATCACTTCCTTTGAGAGTAGCCATGTCACTTGCTATCCACAGGAGGAGAAAGTGTACACAGCATCATATCACAGAGCTATAGCTTCTTGTAGTATAACATATGGTTACTTCATCCCATATGCTCAATATACATTCCACCCAGAGGTAGTTGTAGGCCTTCCTCAAATATGCTCAAAATATGCTTAAAGGCTTTTTAAAAATCATTGTTTAGATGAGATTTAGAATTTAATAAATGACCTCATACTTGTCATTTATAGTTTATTTCTGTAAAAGTAATTTTCCTTAAGAAATGCATTTTTATCCTTCATCCTGAACCCTGGTAGCTGTCTATATAGACAGATGTTTCACCCTTTAACACAAATTAGATATTCACTCCCATCAGTTCTGAATACAATACTTGAGCTCAGATATAAATAATGTTTGACACATTGGTTGGTAAGGCTGGTATGGGGACACCAAGCACTGGAAAGTTGTCTATTCTTAGGGGTTAAATATGTTTTTAAAGTGTTACTCCAGGTCACCTTGGAATTTCATGAACATACTATCACATTCAATTTGAGTCATATAAGTTAATTATAGTGGGATTGTGTTCTGTTCTATTGTAAATAATTGTCCTGCTTACTAGTTTAATAAAAATGCTGATTGAATGAAGGCAGACAGGAAGTATGGGTGGAGCTAGCAGACTAAGAAAACTCTGGGAAAAGGAAGAGCAGAGCAGAGTTGCTAGAGAAGCTAGCAGATGTAGAGCTCCTCTGAGAAATGGTACCGAGCCACATGGCTAAACAGGATAAGAGTCATGGATTAGTTTAAGAGCAAGAGATAGTTAGCCATATGCCAGAGCCATAAACTGATCAGTGCAAAATTAATATAAGCATCTGTATGTTTCTGTGGGACTGTGGATCTGCAGGTCTGTGGGTTTGTGGGTTCTGTGAGTCTGGACCATTGGCCAAGTAGGCCAGGAACCTCATACTATAAGTGGCACCCAACATGGATGACATAAATCCACATAGAGCTGAAGAAAGCCAAAGGATTCTAGAGCACAGAAACAGAGCCAAAAGCAGCTTCTAAGTTATGTCTCTCAAGTGAGCCTTGGTAAAGAGACTGAGTGGTATATGGGATTAAATTATAAAATGGCATGTTTGCTGCATGCAACCTAAGCTGAATAAGGCCAGTTCCTGAGCCTCAATGTAAGCAAGGAGCTGTATATGGTGGATTTAAGGTTCTGTTAATAAAAAGGGGAACAGAGACAAAAATGGTGTGTTTAAAAAATATATGCAAGCTTAAGAGAGAAAAGAAAATGAATAGAGAAAATCCTAAAAAAGAAATAGTGTAAAAAAATAATAATCCCTATAAAGATGAAAATTACAAAGAATGTCTGGATATTGTATGTTATTGTCTTATCTTGAAGGTTTTTGACTGAAAATGAAGTAGTTAAAGCTTCTAAAAGTCATTTGATTATAAATGCTGCCCAATTAATCCTACCTATATACCTTATAAATAAGTTTATTTTAAAATTGAAATCAAAAGATATGCTACTTTGGAGAAGAAGTTTTCTTTTTATTTCCACAGAAAATGAGAGGCTGTGGATTTATTGCTTTTTAAATAAAATAAAGTTTTATCAAGGAAGACCTCCTGAAAAGTCTCCAGTGGAAATAGATGGCCCAGATGATCCATCATTTCAGAGCATCTCTGTTGCAGTTTCCTCTGAGCTCTGTATCCAAAACAACTTCAAGGAGACTGGCTGAGCTGACCCAATCTTACAGACTATTTCACTAAGGACTTGTCCATAATCCTAAATTTCTTTTTGGGTTCCAATGGGATTGCCAGCATCCACATTCAGCAGGAAGTAGTCAAGAGAATGATGCCCATATTCCCCCCAAAATGGATTATGGATGTTTATCTCTGTTTACAGTATTGGTTACAAATTGTTATAGATAATAGTGAAAAAAATATACAAAGGCAATTAGAATTGAGTTCTTGTTTTAAAAAAGAAAAAAAAAGAGGGGTGGGAGAGTAGTGGGATTGTGTTCTGTTCCATTGTAAATAATTGTCCTGCCTACTGGCCACATGCTACTCTCTATTACATGTTCACTTATTCTTTTAAGACCAGTAAAATTTCTCACATTTTATATAACTCTGACCTGTTGTAATGATATTTCTGGATTCTGGGTGGCCAGAGGTTTAGACTTCAGACCTGCAGCCCCAGACCCCTTAGCCACCTGCCACTGCTCAGGTCCCCAGAAATGACTCAGAGGCTTATAGTAAGTTAATGCTGTTTGGCCTATGGCTCAGGCACATTGCTAGCTTGCTCTTACATCTTAACTCAACCCATTTTCATTAATCTGTTTGCCATGTGGCTCGTGGCTTACCTGTATTCCTTATGTGTTGCTCCTTTGGGCTTCAGGCTTGGTCTGTCTCTGACTCCACCCTTCTCCTACCTATGCTCTGATTTCTCCTCCTATTTTTTCTGTGGTGCCTGTCATGGGCCAAAACAGCTCCTTTATTTAAAGATTGCTATTCACAGCATACAGAAAGACATTCCCACATCAATGACCTCGTTATAGGCCGCCTGATGGGATACTTTCTTTTTTAATTAGATGTGAACCAACTGATTTGGAATTTTAATCGTGTCTGTAAGACCTCTTCTCCCATACAACATAATATCACCATAGGTATGCTAGTCCATCATATTTACAAATTTTGTACACACACACATGCACACACACACACACACACACACATACTTACTTGCTTACTTTTGTTTTTGTTTGGGTTTTTTATTTATATTTATTTATTTACTTTCTTTGAGACAGGGTCTTGATGTAATGTGAGTTGGCTTTGGATTCACTATAGAGATGAAGATGACCTTCAACTCCTCTGTTTCTACCCAATTGCTGAGATTACTAGAGAATGACACTAAAGCTGGCTTTACAAATCTTATTTTCTGTAGCATGGATAGAATTTTACAGGTTTCAAAGTAGGGGACACTTAGAATCTAGCCTATAGAAGAAGATCTTGGAAATGAGAACCTATTACTTGCTTCGGTATGAAGCTGAAATTTGGAAACTACTGTTGGGTCAGTGGTAACAACATTCATTTGTTTGTTTCTTGGCTGTCTAAAAATTAGCATAAAAGCTTATTAAACTCTAGAAAAACAAAACACATCAAAGTAAAACAAAACATGGCAAGCTCCTGAGTATCTGCCCTTAAAATAAAATGTTGTTCCTTCTTTGTCAACTTTTTTCACCACAAAAGGATGCAGCACTTGTGTTCCAGTGGATGTAGCACTAAACCACCATCTTGAATAGAAATCTGCTCTCAGTGGACAGGGAACCTCTCTGTTGCCTTGACCTTAGTCTCCTCAGTTTCTAAAATACTGAAAATAAATACATGCACTAATGTCCATTCTGAGATACTTTATTGTAGAAGGAGAAAGCAATAAAGGATCCCATAATGGATCCCAGAGGCCCTTTCTCCTTCTTTGTGCCATGGGAAGACATAGTCAGTTTTCATCTATAACCCTGGAGGACCCTCAGCATAGTCAATCATTTCAGCAGTTTACAGAACCTCGGGAAGCAAGTTTCTGCTGCCTTTTTAGTCCTCTAGTCTGTGGTATTTTGCTCAGTAATTCCATGCAGACAGAAATATTACTCCATGACAATTATTAAGCCATGTCTAACTGAAGCCATTGGCCACTATAAGCCCAAACATAGAACCACTGTGTCTAGTGTTAAGACTAACCCCTTAAGACTCAGGAGCCCACAAAGAGGTAGGCGGTAGATTGAGATTTGTAGTATCCATTGCTCTGGTTTAGGATTCTAGTCTGTATCTAACAATAGGTTGAAGAGACCCTCCCATACCACTAATTAAAGCTTGAAGCACCTCTGCTGATTCCTGTATTGCAGTATCAAGTATAATAAGTTGATGCTAGGCTAAATGGACTTTTAGTGAGCTCATCACAGGGAAGCAATAGATGGCAGTAGGAAGTGGGATTTTCTAATGTACTCATTGTACCTTGATCTTCACTAGAGGCATTTTAGCATTACAGAGCTCTATTAAATAAGCAAGCTGAGTCTACAAAAGTTTAAGGGTGGGAGAAAAGTCTGTTAGAAATGTGACCTCTTAGCCATATAGAGATGGCATAGGTATTAGTGGATATTAGACTGACAGACAAATAATGATTTTTTAAAATTGAGTATTTAAGACAACAGTGGTTGACATATGAGTGTTGGGTGGCATGATAGCAGATATTATACTTAGTTTAAAAGAAATGGGGTAAAATTTCTATTTACCAATTCAGATCTGTGAAATAATTGCCTCCAACTCCAATTTTCATTAGTAGTTTTTAAACTTAAAATATGCAACACTACATATCAAGTAAAAGCAATGTACAGGAATTAAACATGCTCAGGTGCTTCTTATTTCACCAATATAGTGTTTCAAACAAGCTTTATACATTTATATACATATATGTGAATATACATACATACATACATACATACATACATACATACATACATGCATACATACATACATATGTAGATGCCAAACCTATTATGTGGAAGACCAAAAAACCAACAGCAGAATGACCCAAGACAGTAAAGTGCCCCATTGAAGTTTATCTCTAGGCTTTCCCTGATAACATTCTGATTTCTACCTTTTATACTTAGCTTGGTGTGATTCTATGGGAACTTTTTAGCTCAGTGGCATTCATCAAGATTCAGTTTTGTTGGACAACAGACTCCCTCATCCTATTTAATCAAAAGGAAAAGCATGAGTGGGTGGAGGGAAAAGGGATTGATTAGATGGCTGGCTTCTGACTGATGCTAAGATGTAGCTTGAGTATTTCAGTCACGATTTCCTGTTAACAGCTTTTCCTAGGAGCAAAACATTCCCAAATAATTCAACCATGTTGCCTCTTTACATCATGGCTGCTATTTACTCTCTTTACTAAGTGAAGACACAGGAAGCATTTCAATCATTCAACCTGTTTGTTATTTAGAAGTTAGACCTTTTGCAGGCAGACAGATTGCAAATTGAGAAAAAGAGGAAGAGAAGTTGGAGATATGTCTATTATCAAAGTAACTAATATTGAAAGGTTATTTAACATCCCTTTTCTAATGAAGAAGAGTCCAGACTTATTTCACATACAGGAAAAGGACTGTGTATCACAAAGTTTCAGAGAGCCTGCACAAGAGGCTCAAATGCCCAAACCATAGGCAGCAAACTGTTTCAGACAAAGAACTATATAACTCAGACCCTGGTATTTTTGTCCTTTTTTAACCCAATGAATCATTGTTCTCTCCCTTTGGGTTTGCTTTTACAGTAATACAATTTTTGGCCATGGTCTATTGTGAAGGCTCTTGTGGGGATTTTCTTCTTGTTGGAATAGCAGCAAATTTGCTGTGATTCGGTATTTTTTCTTTGTAGCAAACAGAACTTGAGGCCCAATTGGAAGAAGTCTTAAATGGAAGGAAGAACTGAGAAATTTTATAGACTCAAAGTGCATTGATGGGATTAAAATGAGCCTGTTTTTAGGGTTATGGACAAATAGAGAAATAGGGTGTTTTAGTGATGTTAATCTTCAGGTCCCTCCCTGTTCTTAATAGAACAGGAGCATCATAGGAGACTTTTATTTTGTTAGAGTTGGTGAAAGAAAGTACCACAACTTGGGTAATTTGAATAACAGAAAATTATTGCTAATGCTGTGGACCATGGAAGTATAAAATCAAGGTGTGAGCAGGATGACAGCACGGAGGGAAGAGTTCTTGCAGATCTCCCCTTGGCTTTGGATGCCTATCTTCTCAAGTACTTTTTTATATTGTCTGCCTTTCATGTCTCTGTGTTCAAATTAACTCAGCTTATAAGGACACTATGCATAGTAGATGAGGAACCACTCAGTCACCTCATTTAGTTTTACTATGTTGAAGAGAGGAAATCCAAATATCAAATGCTGATGCATTATGCCATGGGACTTCCTCATAGGAATTCAGCCCATAGCCAAGATAGAATAGCATGTGGTAAAGAATACAACTTTAGGCTAAAGAAGTCTTGGGTCAAAGTTAAGACACTGCTTAGACCTGGTGACAAAATTCACTTAATTTCACCTTTCTTCTTTATAATTGGGTATAATAATGATACCAGATAGACTGGTGAGTTTTACCTTTCCATCAGTAAAAGAATTAAAGGACAGAAAATCATCGCAGGACAGAGTAAATGGAAGGATCCCTATCAAGCTTAGAGACTTCTCTGGTAGAGAAGTGAATCCCAGAGCTGGGGATCTAAAAGTGTTGTGTTTTGTCTTGATTCAGGGTGACACATGTGTTGATAGCATCTCTTTTGGTCTAAAGGTGACCCTGTGTCTCTTCTTTGGCAGGAACTGGGTATCTGTCTTTTCACAAACACAGAAGTAAATGTATTAGGTTACTTCATCTTCATGCACAAACATAGGAACAGATATAATATGGTCCACTGTCTTGGCGCACAGGTATGAAAACCATTATTGACAGGTGGGATTAGAACAGATCCCCACCCTAACCTTTTCTGTCTCGTGATATAACAGATATAACATGTTCACCATAGGTAAGAATTGCCCTACTTTACAGAAAAATGAAAACACTACTAGGGATATATAGGCATAAACTCCCCGAAACTGTCTACTTAATTTGGGGTCACTATGCCCCCTCTTTTTCCTAGGTACCAATGACCTCAGTAGCATCTACTAAATGGGTGTTGTAGAGATTAAATGAGCTACAAATGCAGAAAGCACTATGTCTGGCATATAAGAGCCATGAATTTTCATGTTAAACTTAAATATTCACTAGTGGAGGAATTGTAAACTGATGGAACAGAAACAAAGGAACAGAAAAAGTGTCGCAAAACAGTTTTTTGTCTTACAAATGGTTGTATTCCATCAGGAATACTTTCCCTGGCCTTCGGAGGACTCAGGTATGAAAAATCCACCATTATATTTCTTTTGGCTCTTGGATGGATTTTGGAAAGTAGCCTTCAAGGGAGAAAACTATGGTGCTCAAAACAGAAACCCAAATACAACAAGAGGCAGTATGACAAACCCATAAATAATCCAGTCTTGGCTGCATCCTAGTGTGCTGGTAAACTGTGCTCAAAAGACCCATGAGTGAACACACTGAGATGTGGAAGGTTGCTGAACATGGTGATGCTCTGCCTAGCTGTGGTTTCATTCTTCAAGGAAGCTCATCAGGGAAAATGAGTGAGTCAGAAAAAACTATTGCTCTAAGGGGCATGAGCCAAGATTTCCTTATTTTTAAAATTATGTACAAGTTCCTCCCTTGCAATAATTTCCTGAAAAAATTCACATGTAACTTCTTTTCTTTTAGCTGCTGTCTGTGGATAATACATAAACCCACCCCAGGAGAGGGAGAAAGCACATGCAGTGAGACAATTAACCCAATGTGTGATAGAAAGAAATGAAAGATATTAGAATTGCAGAACTCTGTCTATTTCTGGAAATGAAGCAGGCTTTCTATTCCACCTAGGAATGGGTCCTGAGGACCTTCTGCATAAACTCCCAAAACTATGATTCACTCTACTTACTCTGCTCTTGGAAGTCTCAGTTCAGATATTGTTATGACAAAGTATAATTTTCCTAAGCTGTGAAATTTGTTCTGAGCCAGTTGACATAAAACCTACCACACACTTTCCTCACTTGGGTCATGACTAACACACACATACACACACACACACTGAACTGAGAGTTATTATATTGTTATACCAGGCGAGCAACTTGGGCAGTTATTATCATAAAGGGCATATTTGGCAGGATGCATTTACCGAAACAAAACACACAGATGAAGATTACTGTTATATTGTTATGTAGACATAGTTGTAAAGTATTGCATTTTTAACTCCTTGGAAATAATACGTACTAGGCCAGTCCCCAAGGTTCTTTATCCTGGCTGTCCTTTCTAAACATTGTTTGGAATTACTCTCAAACACTTGGAAATTGAATCATTTGAACCAAGACTAAAATTAAGTTCCTCATAAAATAGAAGGATGGAGTGTGAAATCTTTATTGTTTTTTGACAGTTCTAGTTTAAGAAATAGGTTTGTGCTCTCCTAGTCACAGGCATCTGCTATGATGGGATAATATTTTTCAGAATTTGTAAGAATTAAGCCTGGCCTTCAAAGAAGACTAAAAACTGCTTATAGAAGGAAAGACATTCATTACTTTGAAATGTAACCTGTAAAATTCAAATAGCCAGTCTTTCATTTGTTACCACCCAAATAAAAAAAAAATTGTTGAACCACATACTGGAATATTGGAAACCATTATGTATAAGGAATCTTTCTTTTAGAAAGGTATCTGATACTATTTCAAGATTTATATTAAAATTTGTATCTTTTCAAATCCTGATATTGTGTCTTATACACAGAATGAACTGAATAATTATTTGTGGAATTAATGAATAGCTGTATAAATGGAGAGAAAATGTATTATTGTAAAGATATGGTAAAGGGTGCAGGTTTCCTAATCTTAGAGAAAAGTGGGATTCCTATGAAGAGGAATCCCTCTTTTGTTATGACAAATACTGTCTTGAGGTCTCTCAGGATAGAATGTGTCATTCCTTCCTTTGGCCATGGTCTGCAAGAAATAATCTTCATATCTCAAGAAATTATCCATTATTCACAGCAGATTTTTTAAAAAAAATGGAGATAGTAAAATATTTTGTATGGTTTATTTTTATTTTTGTATTGTTTATCTTGTTATGTTATTTCCTTTGAAATGAGACATTACTATAACTTTGGTTATCTTATATAACTATTAATCTGCCTTTCTTAATTATACATTATAATTTTAAAGAAATTGCATAAACATATCTTAAACAAGAATAGAAATATACATACATTATAATAAAATTAACCTTAAATTTGTATAAATAAACCAAAACCTATACCAATATAAAAATCTTTTGAGATTAACAGCTAATTTTTGGATTAAAGTAAATTCAATAATCTGTCTTTTTAATCATTCCTATATAATATGCCCTTTGTTTCTTAGAAAGAGATTGATTATGTCCATTAACCATTTATAATGAAAACAAACACTTAAAGACAAGATTTTGGGAATTTGGGTATGGCTTTCCATTACTACTTCTTGCTGACTAAGGGGTATTGGCAATTTTATGAGGGTCCTAAGGCTGGATCATCTTAGTTGGCAGCCTTGAAGCTAATGTGATCATCTCTTCCCATCAAAATATTTTTTAGGGGCTCTTAGTTGACCAAACCACTTTAGCCTGGAAGCAATCCACAGGTTCTCATCTTCTGTGGAAACAAAAGCAGATCCTCTTTTCCAAAGCAACATATCCTTAGACATAAATTTCAAAGTCAAGATACCTATATGTTGATGTTCGTTTAACTTAGCAGCCTTTACAATCAAATGTCTTTCTGCAGTTAGCTCATTAACAATTTAAAAATTGTTAAAAGAAAACACAATATGTGTATTTTCCATCTTTATGTGATTTATTATTTTTTTATTACTCTATTTCTCTTTATAAAAGAAATTTCTCTACCCTTTTTTTCTCTCCCAGCATACATATTCATTTCCATACACATTGTAACCCATTTAGAGTTTTTCTCCATCTGAATCTGTTTTATTGCATATCCTTAATCAGTTTTCAACCAGAAAAGCTAAACTGTAAAGCACTGCTTTGCCTGCTGACTTCACCTCCACTCAGCTTTTCAACATGGTGGAGGTGCAAGACCCATGCTTACTTTCCCAATTCTAGGAAGCAATATTGAATATTGTGGAGCAATTTACCACCCCAAACTCTGGGAAATCTTAGAGTCCACACTATTCTCAAGTAGATAACCTCTGTTGCTCATGAACTCCATCTAAGTATTTGGCAACAGGGCCTCTTAAAGGAGCAACATAGTTTTTGCCACAAATGCTGAGTCAGGAAGCTGCTCTTAAAGGAACCATGTCTGCTCACTGCTAGCAAAAAGAGCAGTCCCAGAATTTGCTGTTACCAAGAATCCATTTTTAACTCTGTTCCCTTTTTGTTCAATAGAAGCAGAAACCTTAAACCCATCATATGCAGCTTGTTGCTTATGCTGAGTCTTCTGTGAGACTTCAGGAATAAGCCTTGTTACAGCTTAAGCTGTCCACCACAAGCCCACTACCACTTTGTTGTTCAAGCTTGCATGCCACTCTGTACCACGACCCACTTGAGAGACACCACTAAACAGCTGCTTTTGGCTGTTTCTGTGATCTAGAGCTCTTTTTAAGTTTTCTCAGGCTTTATGTGGGTGTATGTGCCCCACATTGGGAGCCATTTGAAGTTACTGGCCAGCCTAGTACCATGGTCCAGACCTGCCCACCACTACTTAGGCTCCCCTACATGACTCAGACACTTATATTAGTTTTATGCTGTTTGGCCTGTGGGTCAGACATATTGCTCTTGCACCTTAATTCAACCCATGTCCAGTATTCTGTCTTGCCATGTGGCCTGTGGCTCACCTGTTTTACTTTTACATGTTGATTATTGGGCAGCTGGCTGGTGTCTCCCTTTGACTCCATTCACCTTCCCCTATTTATGCTCTAATTTTCCTGCCTACTTCTAAGATGCCTGCCATAGGCCAAGACAGTTCCTTTATTAACAGCATACATCCCACATTACTGTGATCCTCCCTTCTCAGTATAGATGATCATGGCCAAGGATTTCAGGTTTCTGCAGCAAAGTCTACTTTTATTTGATTAACTAGTAACTGATAGATGTATTTTGTTATAGCTGCATGATCATAGGGATTGTAAATAGTATTAGTGCTGGCTAAGGCACACCCATTTTTATGAACTACTTAGATAATACTCAAATTTCTTCACTGAGATTTTATTATTTTATTGCTGTGACTGTTTCAGGCTGAAAGTATTCAAGATCTTCAAGTGTACATCAAAAGCCTGTGTCTAGTTCCCAGAATGAGGCCCCAATATAATAATATTTCATATAGACCTCTTTTTTTCTGACAGAGTGTAGGATACATGAACAGAATTGTGTTTGTGTATATACATGAACAAAATTGTGTTTGTGTATATATTGTGTGTGTCCATCCATGTGTATATATTCATGTCTGCGTCTCTCTCTTTCTCTCTCTGTGTGTTAGATCTATCAAGTTTTTCAAGTTTTATTTTGAGAAAGTGAAATGTATTTGAAAATAGAGAACTAAATTTTGTTTTTCTGTGTCCCTGTGAGTCTAGCACAAACTATATGCTCAACCAGTATCTGCAAAATCAATAAAAGAAGCAGAGTTTTTAGAATACATGAGGTTACCATGTGTTTTGTTACAGTAGAATCCCCCAGACCTTTCAATACCATGATAACATGTATTAAAAAGTGAGGCTGGATTTTTTGATAACTGTAAATTCCATAGAAAGAAATTCATAGTTGGTTGGCTCTCTGACTCCTCTGCAGAGGGCACTGCTTGCTATAAATTAACTTTCCCAGCCAAATGTAGACCACAACTTACTTTTATGTTACTTTCTATCCTTTTATTTTGAACTAATTTTCATTCTAATTCAACTTTCTGTTAGAAAGAAGTATCAAACACCAAAGTTTTAATGCTCCTAAAAGTTTTAGTCTATCAATAAAGATATTAAAGTAGGTACTTTAAAAAGATAATTTTAAGTAGTCTACATTTGAGTGAGGGTATTTTAATCAGTTAGATAAAACTCAAAGTCCTGTTCTCATCTCTCAGTGCACAGAACAGTGGTAATCTGAGCAGGAAAGTCTTTGCAATGAGATTTTTTTTCCTTGGAATGAAACTGCTGTTTGGCTTACTACAAAATTGTTTCTACAGAAAGAGAGATAGGAAGGAGTGTGGAGGCATGTGAGATTAAACTTTTAAAACTGTACTCTTTGTACATGTTAAAGCCAACCATAAACCTAGGATGACCAGATTATTATAAGCAGATTCCACAGTAATAGCCAATTGAGTTTCAAATACAGTGTTCATCTTGTATATTTATAATTGCAGATTTTACACTACATAATCCACTCTGCACATGAAGGGAATTTCAAAATAATGAAACACAGACCCCATGAATGAATATCAGATGCTAATAAGAATTGCTGCTCAAATTATGTTTTATTCAATTGTTGAATACGAAACTATTTTATTAAGCATCTCATAAGCATGGGTGTGGGAAAAGAATGAAAGACAGGCAAAGATATAAAGTTAATAAACCAAGAAAGGACATTAAAGCACTCTCCAGTCAAATCTTAAAAATTTTAGTCAATTAAATTATAATTTTATGACAAATCTAATTTTCCTTTTTTTTTTTCAGAGAAAGATTAGAGAACTGATGGAGTAGAGCGGTAGTAGTGTTGACAGCAGATCTGTTGTAAACATATCTACTTAGTAGGTTGTTTTTTCTCTAATATTGGCATTTTTATAGCACAAGCATAATGGCATTTTTATATCTCTATGTAATACTGAAACAAAAATAGTATCAACAATAGGAAAAAAATCAAAACAAGTTATTCTATTTCAGAGAAGATGCAACTCAATTAAATTATCTAGAATCTCTCTGAAATTAGGTAAAGGACAAACTTGAAAAGAAATGTGGGACACTTTGAGAATATTGATCCATGACTAATCAAATAGAGTATCCATCCATCGCTAATGTTGATAGCTTCTAGCACTACTATAGGGCTTAAAAATCCACAAATGAAACAATTTCCTCTAAATGAAATACTACAGTATTTGGAAGTAGCACACACAAAAATTATCCATCTATTTCTTAGACCAGTTATATAAGGAAAATTCTATCTAAATAGTGTTGGAACAGTATCATTCATGTCACAATCATCTGAATGGATACAATGTTTTCTTCCAAATGTTTTGATAGATGTTTGATTGACTCTGCAAATATAGATTGCATGAATATGGACTTCCTATTGTACTGTTCCCATAGGGAAGGTGTGTCAAACCGTAAGGAGAAAGTCTTAGCCTGAATCGTATCATCACTTCAGTAGCAATTTTAGAAAGTAATAAAGCTGATATTTTTAAAAATCATATAAAACATATTATGTTATACTTATGTGTTTATATGAATATTTTTGTAATCCCCTCTACTCTTAATTAATTTTTTTCTGCTCTTTCTTTTCCAGTCTAGACTGAAGATTTCTACTGCCACTTGCTATCTTGACATTGGCTTATATTCTTAGATGAGAAAACATCTATGTGATGTCACCTCTGCCATTGGAGTAATTACCACTGTGGTCCCAAGGCCGGGATTAGGAGCGAAAAGCCACTTAGGTGAGTTTGTCCAGGCCTTCAGTGAAATTCTTTCTATGGACCACTTAACACTCTAAACAATTTTTATTGAAATTATCTGGTAAATATAAAAATGTACAATCTAGTGATTGAATATATTATATATGCTAATATATACATAGATATGTCCACACACATGCATATAGTCATTTAAAGCAAGCAAAGAAGAAAGTGTAATTCAACAAGACTTCTTCTTGGTAATCAAATTTTTAACTAAAATCTTGTACCAGTTCTTCTTTGTCTGTATCCTGTGACTCAGATACTCACCACATTTGACAGAGCCTCTGTGTAGGTATATAAAGCTTAGGTATCCCGTAGCCTATGCATGGCCCCTGATACTTTATGTTTCAGGCTTTGACAATTCTTCTGCTGTCTGAAGTTGTGTCTCCTCAGCTTATACCCCTCAAATATTGGATGTTGCTAGGGGATGACTAAGTAATCTCAAGTGATATAACCTTCCGTATCCTGTTTTTTTGTTTGTTTGTTTGTTTGTTTTATTTTTTTAAGTACTCACTTTTTATCTTGATGTTCTCCAAACCAAAACAGAGATGGAAAAACCACTAAGAAATACCCTCTCATCCAAATGAAAATAGTTTAGACTCATACTTTCTGCAGATGACTTAGACATGGTCCCTTGTTCTATACTTAGCTTCACATGTTAATCTCATTTCAAGATGTTGCATGCTAACAAAGGTTTCTCTAGCCTGTGTTAGAGTTATCATTCCTCCAGGAAGCCAACCATAATTCTCTACTTCCCATACCATGATCTATACTAAATGCCCAACTTTCTCCCCTGTAACTCCTTGTTCTGACTATTCACCTATGAAAAAATTACCATATTATCTGTCATCCCTAAGAGATAACATTTTCTTACTGCAGGAACTATGTCTCAGGTTTGACTGTTTTAAGCTCCTTAAACAGTCTGTCTACAGAAAAGACTCAATTGAACCTGATTTTATTGGTTCTTACCATCCCAAGAATTTCAAATTTAGCAAGATGCCTTAGCTTTGCACTAAAAAAAAAAGAAAAGAAGAGAGAGAGAGAGAGAGAGAGAGAGAGAGAGAGAGAGAGAGAGAGAGAGAGAGAGAGAGAATCCTAAATTTAGTGTGTGCACATGAATAGTCAGAAAACTACAAACTGCTATTGTTATACAAGACATCATTATCTCTTCCCTTGGCTGGGCATTGATTAACTCTCTAGAAGAACAAAGAAGAGCCAGGTTGACCCCTAAGAGGGGGCCAAACTTAGGCTTGGAGGAAGATCTTTTATAAGAACATGACTAGTTTCTGAGGCAGATTTCCTGAGAAATTCAGCAAGCAAATCAATAAGAAGGAGGAAGCTGAGCAAAAGAGGGCCATTCATTACAACAGCCTTCAGGACATCCATTAGACAAGCTCAAGCATCTCTGGGAAACAGAAAACATTAGTTTCCTTCTAAACCTAGTAGATAATATCATTGTTGGCTGAACAACTTTTTGCTCGGCCTTCACATTAGTCTTGAGCATTGGCTTCTCTAAGGGGATACAATACCATCAAAAATGCCAAGGAGTCTACACACCAGAACTATTGCCCAAAGCTATGAAATCTTCAAGCTTCTGAAATACTTTTATAGAGAAACTTAAAATCATTACTTAGCTTCAGGATGCTAGTGCCTGCACCTCAGTGATTTCTTTCTCAACATAGGCTAGTTTGTCATTAACTGATTGTCTACAGCCTGTCAACATTGATAGAGATGTTATGCTCATGCTTCACAAATGTTATGGCAGTAGTAATAACAACAGCTTTTATTATATACTATATTCTTTTGTATTTCCCAGTTATCATGACAATCTTTTTTGTTATTAAACACCTTGCCCATTTGTAGACAATGAGTAATAGCTCTGATTTGAATGTGACCATGTTTAAAATTAGTATTTATCTTATTCCTGTACCATAATATAACTTTAAGATACTTTTTTTTCTACTAAAAATAGGTATAATTCTATAATGGCTTTCCTTTTGTATAACAAGAACATTTTATAAAAGTTTTATTTTATCCATATTATTTTGTGATAGCATGTCTGGATATCATTTAAATAAAGGCCCCTTTGAGCCCTTTTGCTACACCAGAGAAACATAACTTAAGTGAGTACAAAGCAAAGTACAAAACTCCAAGTTCAGACGGAAAATATTTGCTATTTTAATTCTATCACCATAAGCCACATTTCCACTCACCTACAATTTCCAAGTGTGTTGAACTCCTATTCCATTACATAGCCTGGTGGTTCCATTGACAATCAATTGTGTCTTATTACTTCCTTACTGGCAATTCATGAAGTTAACCTTGAATATTATTTACTTACTACTTTAAATTTATATTTAATGATATATAGCCGCTTATAAAATAATTGCTCAGAGGCTTGTATTAATTACAAACTATTTGGCCTATGACTCAGGCTTGTTACCAAATAGCTCTGACAATTTTACTCAACCCATTATTATTAATCTATGTATTGCCACATGGCTCCATGGCTTTACCTGTGTCCTATTATATCTTGCTTTCTCAGCAGTAGCCTGCAGCATCTCTCTGACTCTGTCCTCCATCTTTATCTCCGCTTAGAGTTCCCATATACCTTTAAGATGCCTTGCTATAGACCAAAACAATTTCTTTATTAACCAATGATGATAAAGCATAATAACAGCATACATAAATACATTCCATATCAGATAGCAGTCTTGAGGGATCTCATAAATCACCTGAGCCAAATCAGTTTTGAAATAAATATCAACCAGAATCAGTCTGTCTTAAAATATATGAATATTCATGAATCTTTCTTTCTATCTACCCATCCACTATCCATCCATCATCCCATTCAGCCATCCATCTATCCATCCATTTTCAATCTATCTAACCATATCTCCTGTTGATTTATTTTTCTTTTCTGAGGATCCTAACATTCTATTTCAGTGGAGGGAAACATGTTGGTCTCCTTAATCTCTTTGTCCTTTAAACTTTGTACAAGGTCTTTTGTAAAAAGATTTTTAAAGATTTATTTACTATGTATATAGCATTTTGCCTACATGTGTGCCTGTAGGTCAAAAGAAGGCACCAGATCTTATTACAGATGGTTGTGAGCCACCATGTAGTTGCTGGGGATTGAACTCAGGACCTCTGGAAGAGCATCCAGTGCTTTTAAGCTCTGAGGCATATCTGCAGCCTCTTGTACAGAGAACTAGCACTTTATGTACATTTTAAAAATTACAGAGTTGTGTGAAGAAAAAAGTTTATGAGATCTCTCTATAGTGCAAATCCAACTTTCATGTTCATTTCAATCAGACACAGAGTCCATGGGATCAAAGTTGACTCATGATTCTCACTAATATAAAATGGCTCTATGGGGCAATGGTGTGCCAGCTCAAAGAAATGGCAGGGTTGAGTTGGGACCAAATACTTTCAATTGCTCTTAGATGTCTGCTATCTATTTCTTTTTTTATATTTAATTTTATTTGCTTGTTCATGCTTATGTCACAAAGCATCTTCACAGTAGACCATGAGCATCTGCATGTGCCAGCAAGCACTTACATAAGAAGGTATGCCCAAAGTAGCATAATTAGAATGTATTTATTTTAAAGAAGTCAAAAGTACTTTTAGGGAGAAATATTAAGCTTAACATGCACTATTATGTCATATCTTATTTATTAATAATATGAATCAATGTCATTATTTTTGAGCTATGGACAGAAATAGAAAAAATGTTACCTGAATGAAAATGAAAAATTTTAATTTTTTAATAGATTTTCATTTTTAGTCTAGGAAAAGCTTTAGTGTTTTGACTAATGAGAGAGAGAGAGAGAGAGAGAGAGAGAGAGAGAGAGAGAGAGAGAGAGAGAGAGAGAGGGAGGGAGGGAGGGACGGAGGGAGGGAGGGAGGGAGAGGTAGAGAGAGAGATGGGGAGAGAAAGAGAAAAACAGAATTGTTCAGATGCAGTGATTCTGAGCTTTGTGTAATGATAAATCCATGATTACTTGGGCTGTCACCTTCTACCTTGAAAATCATTTAGCCAAAATAAGAATTAGTATAATTTATGGTTTTGTTTTTACAACTAGGACAAGGGAAGAATTGATCAAGGAGTGATATATCAGTCTTGCTGAAGGCATGCAGTATTTTTCCCTTAAATTAAAATGAAAACCATGGAGACTATTGATTTAAAAACCTCCCAAATTCTGTTCAGTTTTCAGCTTTATCAGAAACTGTGATCCCTTTTAGATCGATTGCTTCTTAGCTCTGTTAGTGAGGTTGTTTTGTTCTAATTTCTTACTTCTCCCAATTTTCTCCACTTGAGCATCTGAGTAAATTGAATTGGCCTTCCTGTTTGCCTTAGCCCAGATATATTTTCATTGTATATGAGGAAGTATGTATTGGAATACTTTGGGGGAACCTGCCATTCTGAAACAGCCATTATAAGCCATACTGAAGAGATGAATATGGAATGTCCCTTAAAAAATTACATTATAATTATAGAGGTATGCCCATGTTTAAAGGTAAAAACCACAAAGAATAAATACCAACAAAGCCTGAAGATGTGTGATCTCCTCCTTGATTTTTCACCAAAAAATGGACAGGCCACTGGATCCCTTGGGGCTTTGTTCACTTAAGTCATTTGCAGGTTTCTAAGTTAGCATGAACATTCTTACATCAGGAGATATAAGGGCCAACACTGGACGACTACTTTAGCAAATAAAACCTGATTGCATAGAAAAATCAGCCATGCATAATAATATAAATGTTGCTTGAACGCTGACTGTGCATAAGAAACTGTGTGTATTATTGAGGTGGCATAATGACACACAGTATTAAATTACTTCTATTCAATTAGGTTTTGATCAGTAGTGCTACAAGAATACATGGTGGGGTCTGGGAGTCAGTTCAGCAGGCAAGGGAACCTGATATCTATACAGAAGGGCCAGAGTCTGAATTTCAAAAATCTGTGTAAAAAGGTGGGCATGGCTCTGCACACTTGTAATCCCAGAACTATAGAAGGCGGAGATAGGAGGATCATGGTGAATGCTCACCAGCCTACCTCTAAGTTCAGTAAAAAGATGAATATCATGGAAATAAGGTAGAGAGAGATAGAGAAAGACATCCTATTTCCCTCTCTTGCCTCCATGGGTATTTGTCATATTTTGCATGTGCTTCTACCACTGTTTAAAATGTTTTATACATTAAGATATTAAGCATATTATGATCATTTCCACTATGCGGTTTCAACCTCTGTTTGCTCATACTTGATATAATAAATGTATATTAAATACCGTTGACATTTTGTACTATACATATATCTTTGTTTAATATTTGTAAGATTGTTTTACTTGAAGTCATTGTTCTAAAACTATACACCTATTTATAGATTATCTACTTTTACAATATAAGCTTCAGTCTTTAAGATGATAAAAATTATAGGTCACAGTTACCTATGTTTACCATATACTAGTCATATCTTTTAGGTCTCTTAAATAGATAATAAAATGTCAAACATTTCATAGATCTAGAAAATATGGCATTTAAATATTTTGTTAGTCAAAATTCAGCTGTGAGAGACACAGTTACTTCTGGCAGCACTGTTTCTTTTCTGAGTTGATGTTGGGCATCGAAGACACTCCATGTAGAGTTTGTCTTCCTTAGCAGTTATTGGCTTGTTGGTCAATAAAACTGCCCTTGCCTCTCCCCATGGCAGTAAGCACGCTGTTCAATCTAGATGAGCAAGACAAAAGACAAGAGACTGCTAAAACCTACCAAGACAAGATAAAATGATTTCTCAAAATACCTTGCTTCTAGAAAAATCTTTCAGATATCCAAGGCCTGTAGTCAAAAAAATTAAATGCTCCAACTTTGCAAAAAATTGTGAGTAACTGTCCAGGCAGCTGACTGTCGCTGTCTCCTCTCACTAAATTTAAATAATTACTCACTTGTACTTCCAACTTACTCAGGTAATATATTTTCCTTCTCAGGTCTTTGATGGGGCTAAAAATTAGACAACTTCAGTTATAGTAATTTCCCATCTCAGTTTAAGAACATTTAACTACTAGATTCATATTATTCAAGATAAACAACTTTAGAGTAATCTCTGTATCTTTCCACACATCAGTATTCTAGACATTCAATATATGTTTTGTGATTGCTGTTCTAGTTGTAGTCCACTGGAAATTTTTGATAATTGTTTCTATTGTATATACATGCATACATATATAGAGAGAGATAGAGAGATTTTAAATTTTCTTATTAAGATCAAAAGAAGAGATGTGGTGGGATTCAGCACCTCCCTGACCTAAGGTCATGGCCTCTGGGCCAGTGCAGTTTGGGAGTTTACCTATAACCCCAAATCTTAAGCTGTAGCCTTAAGGCATGGCCAGAACAGCTTAAAGTGTGGATCTCTAAAATCAATGCTCTCTCTGCTTCTCCAACACCTAGAAGAAAGATCCATTCTAGATGAGTGGATCCTTTCTCTATTTCCTGCATTTACATTGTAAGTTGCTTAAATAAATATTGACCCTAATAATATATCTCCTTGTAATAATCAATCAGGCTTATTAATCAGGTCACAGGTATGCACAAAAGCACACATCTGTACATATGCACAGATATTTTACATATATACACTATACACTCACATACATAGTTAAAGAAAGGTTTTAAAAGACAATGCATGATAAATGGCAAAACAGTATTACAGATCTGAGCATAAATCTGTATTGGAATACTTACTTTGGCAGTCACTGCCTGAAAGTAGGTAAGATAGAAAGTGGGATCTGTCAGGCTCATTCAGTTCACATTTTAAATTGCAGTTAGTGAAAAGCAAGAAATGAAAATACCAAACTCTTGAGGTTTCTGTTCCTTACCCTTTAGTTTGGCTGAGGAAGACCAACAGCCAGTGTTCAAAATTGCTGGCAGGCTATCTCTTATCTCACATTTGTATATAAAGGGCCCATTAGTAATGACCCTGTTCATAGGGATTTGTGTATGATGGGAATACCACTCAACTGTGTTGTATATTTCTGACATTGCAGTACAGACTGTGCAGATCTTCCATCCATCCTGGGCCAGACTAGAAATTGGGATAGTAACAGTGTAAAGTATCAGTGAGTGAATATTGGAGAACATTCAAATCCCAACATGGAATGCAGTATAGAGCTAGCTGTTTTTTTTTGGAAACACATAGCATATAGTCAATTTAGGCATTTTAACAGTTAATGAGATATACTATTCACATATATAGCCATAATCCGTAATCTGTAAAAGGACAGAGTCAATAAAGGAACAATTGATTAATTGATAATAGATACTGCAACATGAAGAAAGTAGTAAAAGCAAATATGTGATTTTTGTAACATATGCATAACAAATCAAAATATAACCTCTAATCTCTTCCTATTGAAGAAATTTTTATCTTTCATGAAATAGCTGATTTAGGTTTTTTGTGTGAAATCAAAGCTCAGGATTCTCAATAAGAATTTTTTTTATTTCTGTAGTTCATGGGCAGCAAGTCAAGACAAACTTCACTACAACAAAGAGTTTTAAGCTCTGTTTAGACTAAAGTTATTCTCTTAAAAATTTTGATTCAGGATTTAGTATGCATGTCTACTCTGATATGACTGAGGTTTCAAAGATGAATTTTAAATATTTCTATTAAGATTTTCATTCTGTGAAAGGTTTCTGGCCTGTTTTCTTCAAAAAATAAATTCATACAGTACATTCTGATCATGCTTTTTCTCTTCTCAAAATCTTCCCAGATTCTCCCCACCTATCCACCCTTCTAGCGTCCATTTCTCTAAAACAAACAAACCCACATGGAAATTAAGTTCTTTTTCTTCAGCTAGCTCCATATGAGTAAGCAAATCTCATATAGACACACAAATGCTTTTGATAATTTGAGTAGCACTTTCAAAGACAGATAAAGGATGGGATCCAAAGAAAAATTAGCAATTGATAGTAGAAGAAACTTCAAAGGAAAATTAGGAATTTCTACTTATAGGTTGTCCAGAATCCAAGCAGTTTATCAGGCCCAATGTGCATATTCTACCAGGACTCTGGCATAACATGACATGTGATGGCATTGGCCTGATAGGATAGGTGGCCTGCCCCAAAGTGAAACATCCAGGTAGTATACATGACAGCTTTTCCTGGAAATTGGAAGAGATGACTCTTCAGATTGCCCCAGGAATGGTGTGGAGGAAGGGATTAAGAACCTGGAATTTAAACAGTATACATACATACTGTTTATATATATAATATATATATAACATATATATATTATATATAAATATAAATTATATATATAAATATATATATTGCCAGCTGCAAGAGCAGAGGATTGAAACTCACCTGTGAGCACTTTTATTACTTGCTATAAGTTAAGATATTTAAAAATGTATAATTTTCAGCTTAAATGTTTATCTCTGACTCATGTTGTATGTTACTCAAACGATTATATACAGGTAGAATTTTTGAGACTAGTCATTACAGATTATAATTTTAAATTGACCATCAAATTTTGGAAGGAGAAGTACAGGAATTAATGTACATAGAGTTAAGAATATTCCTTAGCCCATTATGTTTACTTTGCCTGAATAAGATCTAGCTGACTTCTTTGCCTCTCCCTGACAATCTGCCCAATTTGTTTTCATCTTCCTGACATTAACACACTGACATTATAAGCCTTCTTGGTTTCTTCTTCTGGATAGTGTTTTTCATCCATAACCTCCCACAACTTGTTACACTCCTTATTCATGTAAATTTAAATTTTGAATCTACCATATAACTATTTATATTCCTAATACCATTAAACAAAAATGGCATAAAAAAGCTTTCAAAAGAATACAAGTGGACTGGTTCATTTAAAAGGTCTATCATAAGGTAAACGCTAATCCACAAAGGAGGATTACTACTGCTCAGTGAAAACCCAAGTAAATACAGAAATAAAGAATAAATTTAAGATTGTCTTTTTTCCCCTCTCTTTAAAGCACGTTAGCCATTAAAGTAACTCAATAACATTACAGTGTGGGTATCACAGCAAATGCAGAAGTGAAGCCTGTGTCACCAACCAAGAAAGGAGGCAAGTGAGAGAAAGCACATGTTGGAGGATTGACACATCACACAGAATATATTATTTTCAAAATATTACATTAGTATAGACTCTGATAGGTATGAATATACACTAGAATCTCTAGGGCTATATTAAATGGCTCTAGGCAGAAAATAAAGCACTGAAAGTTGAATGAAAAATCTAAAAAAGCCTGATTTACTCAAATGAAGGAAGAAATAAAAGAGCAAAATCAGATGGAAAAATAGACAAACAGCAAAATATTAGCTTAAACCACATGATATTAACATTTACATTAAGTATAGATAAACACTTTTATTAATCAGCAGACACTAACAATATCAAATTGAAAGCAAAATGAATTATGCACTATAATAAGAGATGATTTTAAGTAATGGGAACTGTTTGAGCAAAAACAAAAAGCAATAAAGTGAAATAAACTTTGTGTAAACAATATTAATAGTTTACAGGAATAATTTATTGATATCAAATAGGGAATAATTTAGGGCAGTAAATATGACTAGAGATCTAGAAAAGGATACTTAAAATGATTAATGTACATGTTTTATGAGAGATATAATGATTGTGAACATGTGTACATGGCTAAAACAATCCTGGGAACAGATAGCCATATTCTAGCTGATGATTTTAACATGCTTCCTCTACTGAGAATACTATCAAACAAAAACAATTCACTAATTGGTAAAACAAACAAACAAACAAACAAACAAACAAACAAACTCAGTAAGACTAAAGAAAGATTCCACAACCATAACAACCATGTCAACCTAAACTTAGGTTTGCCCATGACAATACTCCATTAATGTGAGATATCTTTCTGCATGTGGTGAATACATTTTGTTACCATTTATTAAAAAAGAGGCTGTTTTAGCCTATGGCAAGGCATCTTGGAGGCAGGCAGGAAATCCAAGTGCAGATAAAGGAGAAGAAAAGTAGAATCAAGGAGACATGATCCAGCCACCCAAGAAACAAGGTGTAAAAATACAGATAAACCCATGAGTCACTACATAGATTAGTAGAAATGGATTAAGTTTTAAGAACTAGTTAGTAATGAGCCTGAACCATAGGACAAACGGTTTGTAATTAATATAAGCCTCTGGGTAAGTATTTTATAAGTGGTGGCTGTGGGATTGGGTGGGAAAGAATCCTCCATACTGTGAGCTGGACAGGCCAGAAACCTCAGGCTACAAACTGTTCTTCAGTTGCATATGGAATACTTATAAAGATAGGGTACATTGTGTATTGTACTGGTTTCATAGTAAGTCTCAAATAATAGGATTCTCTCAGCAAAACTTTCATGTCCTTCAAAATTATATATCATACTTCTAATTAAGCTTCTAAATGCTAAGCATACTTCTACATCAAAGACATCACAGTAACATTTAGATGAAATGTACATATAAAAATGTCACCTTAAAAGTATTAAATTCATGATGCATAAAACAAATTCATGTAGATAAGTAGAAAAAGTGAGCAAATATTGCCAAAAAATAGTAGAAACTAAATATAAAATGAATAAAATTAGCAATAACAAAGAACTTGAAGCCATTTTTCATAAAGTTTAATACAATTGTCAATAAATGTAGACTTCATTGCTAATCTTAATAAGAGTATTACAGGTTACACTGTGATAAAAATTTGATATTTTAGTTGAATGTATTAATTTCTTCAAACATGTACAAAGGCTGAACATACTTGAAGGTTAGGGACACAGCCTTTAGCTTAATAGTAAAACAATTGCATAGCTTAGAAGAGGCCCTGTTTTTCATCCTAGTACTGAAACAGTTTTGAATAGTATTATTTTTGAGATGTAAATGAAGGAAAAAGGAAGAGAAATTGAATAGTCCTACGTATATTACAGAAATAAGCTTCATAATTAAAAGAGAATGTCAGAAAGCTGAGAGCAATGTGAATTATGGAGACCCAGGCCAAGAGAATGCAGAGAGGAACAATATTAGCAAGGAGCTACAGACCATTCTTGTGATACGTGGCAATGAATTTGGCTGCTCTGTGCCCTTGTCCCAAGAATTTGCCTGTGGCTGAGTTAAAAATTGTAGACATTTAAAGACAGCCTAATATTGACTTTGTGCTATGGTTATTAGTAATCACTCTTATGTAAGTCTATAATAAAAAAGTACAAGTGATATAAAAACCATCAAAATATACAGATAAAAGTGGTAAACAGCACAAGGAAATTTAATGTCAGAGCTAAAGATTATGCCAAATAAGATCAGGAGGTCAAGATGAGACCTAATCTGCTTTGGAATAAATGGACAGGCAAGGTTCCACCCATCTAAGCTTCCAGCTTGTGGGAAAAAAAGGCCTAATACATTTATGCTCCTAACATGCAACAATACAGGCAAGGTGCTGTGAATGAAGGGGGCTGGTTTTCATCCCAAGTGGCCATCCTAGCACCATCCAAATAGTTTTGGATATAGAGCCATAAAGGGTATACGAGTAAAGGGGCTGTGAATCTTCCTATTTGGTCAATGAGAATAACTGAAGCCAGGTGCATGGCAGGGAGTCCCTCCATGGGGGAGACCATTGCTTGAAGCTATGAAAGTGAAGTTTTGGATTGTATTGGACTCTCCTAGATTTTAGAAATCTTGGGATATCTGCCAATAAGAGTTGTGTACAAGATGTGAAACTAGGCAAAATGAGATAAGTCTAGTGTTTAGGTACCAAAAGCTGTGAGGACAGCCATCTAAATCTTCTGACATGACATGAATTTGGAGTTTTCCCTGCAGGGTCTCAGTCTTCTTCCATCTATCCAATATTTCCTCATTATGTACCCATTCCTCCTTTTGGGGATAGTAATGAATATGCTCTGCCGTTGCATATTGCTTTTAGATTTATAGGGTTTGCAATTTAGGGGTCTCTTTAAATCACAGAAAAGACTTTGGACTTTTAAATTGTATTCAGACTGTGAAAGACATGGGTATTTTTGAAGTTGTACTAAATGTATTTTGTACTGTGATACGACTAAAACCAAGGAAGGAAAAGTGGTGTTTTGAATAAAAGTGATCGCTCATAGGCTCATATATTTGAATGGTTGTTTCCCAGTTAGTGAAACTGATAAACATTAGGAGGTCTGGTGTCATTAGAGGACAAATGTCACTGGTGGCAGGCTTCTAGGTTTCACAAGACTTGTATGATTCCCAGTTAGCTATCTCTCTGTGTCATGATTGTGGATCAAGATGTGAACCCTCATCTATACCTTTTTTCTGCCATCATGGGCCCTGAGCCTCTGTAAACCAAATTAAATGCTTTGTTTTATAAGTTGTCTTTGCCATGGTCTTTATCATAGCAAAGAAAAAAATAAAGAAGTAGATAAGACATTACTTCTACACCCAAGGCACAGGGAATATTCTGAGAGAAGGTCAAAAAGTTTGAAGGAGCCAAAAGACCTCCAGGAAGTCTTCTATAAAATAGTCTTTTATGCAGGAGAAAAAGCTACCTCCATCAAGCTTACCAATATTGCTGCCTAAAAAAAGACCTGCACAGTTGACATTCCAGTTTATATGGAGAAATTTTGCAAGGCTGCACCCCCTGATAAAGAGCTACAAGCAATCAATGTGGTTGGATATAATCATACTTTATTGTATATATGTACAAAGCTGTCCAAAATATTTTTAAACCTAAAGTATGAAAACTTATAAGGGAGCTAATTTGATTTAGATGTTTTACTTTGTCACATATTTTCTTCTCCATAGGCATAGTTGCAAATGACAGGCATGGAACAGTGCACTTTCACTAAGCTTATTGAAGTCATCTTTATAAAAAAAATGGTACCGACTATGGATTTCCTAAAGTGTAGAAATAATCTTGTCCATAATCTCATCCAGTTGTGCATGATGTTCTCAATTATGGTTCTACCTTAACAGTAT
Organism: Phyllotis vaccarum; assembly: GCA_033318265.1. Classification (NCBI taxonomy): domain Eukaryota; kingdom Metazoa; phylum Chordata; class Mammalia; order Rodentia; family Cricetidae; genus Phyllotis; species Phyllotis vaccarum. Next base: position 95,921,887 of record JARWLC010000015.1, on the reverse strand, counting down.
ATGATTTATAAATAATTCTTACAATTTTTATAAATCATATACTCCTAATTAGAGTATTGATGTATTCAGAATAGAGCTAAGAAGATACTTCTTAAATTTGGGCCTATAAGTTCCTTCCATTTGCCAGCACTTCACATTTTATTGTATCCCCTAATACTTTAGGCTTATTGAATTTCTTCACCTGGGGTGAGGGTTTGAGTAAAGAATACAGTCTTCATGTACTTGAGCTGGTGGTCCAAATTTATAGAATTGTTTTGATGTTACATCAACATTTTACACTAGACTTAGAAACATGATGGTCTCTACTGGTTTAGAAAGGCCTATTTACTCTCATTATATAGTACATTTCTTTTTATACTTATAGTTAATAGTTCTCTTGGCCTCATAATATAAGAATAGCAAAATCACTATCTGGTAATCTGAGACTTAATGTAAGAAAAACTACTCCATTGGATACTCAGACCTAAAAAAAAAAAAAAAAAGCTAGATTAGAATCCTAGATACCATGGTTCATTCATTCATTATAAACAGGTCAATAAATATAACAGTGAGAGTTTCTGTGCTCATATTTACTCTTTATTTTATATATATATATGTATATGTATATATATATATCTGTATGTATATGCATGTGTGTGTTGCGATACAGATGAAGTAGAAGCTGGCTGGAATATTATTTGCACTGTCTGTAGGGATTATACCAAATTGTTGCATACTTTCTGTGAATATCATCTATGTGAGAAGTGACATTTTGTTATTATAGATCCTTGCAGGGCATTTAGCTTTATTTTTCACATACATGCTACGGATCATTAATAATAGTCTATTTTTGGTTCTGGTGGATAAGTGTCACCAGAAGATTTTGTATGCACTACTATAAAGGGAGCATATTCAATGAAATCACCACTTACCTTCATCCAAAGTGCATCAGCTTTTTCCAGAGGATGGTGCCCTGCTCATCCATGTTTCTTCCAATGTTGTGAATAAAAGAATGTTCTCTTGGACTTCTTGGGATTTATTAGGTACGAATAAGGGTTTTTATGTGATAGATACAATGCCCTGAAAAATATATTTATATATTATATATTTTATTTATTATTCATTACTATATTAATATATAGACATATTTAGGTAATTTTATATAAAATTTGTTTAGTTAGTATATAAATATATTTTATATAAATATGTTATATTATGTATTTATTGATATAATTGTGTTTATTTACATTATATCCTCATTTCATTTAGTTATTGCCTTCCATGATGAGTACTGTTTTCAGCCAACATAAATCAATCAGCTATAATCATTGGCATCCTCTTCTAGAATGCTAAATCAAAAATGTTGGATATAAGTATTCATATCAATAAATTAAGTCCAGTCTAAACTCCTGACTTTGCTTCCTTTGGACTATGACCTGATGTAATCCTCTAGCCTAATTATTGGCTCATACTAGCAGAAAAATCAAATATTCTGATGTGCAAACCATCTCCCAAATATCACATTTATTTCTCCACCTCTTACCACTGTAAGTTCAGGAATCTCCCTTAATAACCAAGTGTAGAGCCAATGGCTGTTGATCAATGTTGAACAAGATTACCCGTGAGGGTTGGTTGATTTCAGGGAGAGGAAATGGTTCTATCAGAGGAGACAGTAGAATTCAGAGGCTTAAATGCTGAAAAATTGTCCAATCATTGTAAATGTTCCTATTGCAATTTTAAGTCTTATTATCCCTTAGTCAGTACTTAAATTATTTTTTCTTTCTTAGTAGCATATATTCATATGCAGTGTCTGGAGCTCACCAGAGAACTTCCTCCCAATAGGTCATGTACTTTAATCATGTTCATCTCTCTCATTTTTCCCATTAGTCTCCATCAACTCTCCCTTTTCTGCTCATCTCTTTCTCCCTCCAGCAGTATGTCAGAAATATTACTTTATATATTTATGACTATATATGATATATACATACATAGTTCTATGTACCTATAAAGAATTCTAGAACCTACAAAGGAAACTAAACTTTCAACATTAAACTGTCTGCACCAGACTCATTTGGATTAGTATGTTGCTCTGTGATTAAATCTACTTTCCAGAAAATGAAATGATTGTATCCTCTAGCAGCAAATGGGAACAAATACACAAACTAGTATCTAGATCTTACACACACACACACACACACACACACACACACACACACACACACACACACACACACACAGAGAGAGAGAGAGAGAGAGAGAGAGAGAGAGAGAGAGAGAGAGGAGAGAGGGAGACAGAGAGACACAGAGAGACAGAGAGAGACCTTATAACCCTCAGATCTAAATGGCATGTCTTCATCAAATTTCTTCTCAGGGAACTCTTTGAAGAGGAGGAAGAAAGAGTGTAAGAGCCAGAGGAGATTGTTGATACCAGAAGAACAAGGACCTTTAAATCAAATGAGCAAAGTTCATGTGAACTCAGAGACTGAAGCCGCAAGCATAGTGCCTGCATGGGTCTACATCAGGTCTTCTGCATATATATTATGGCTTCTAGTTTAGTGTTTTTATGAGACTCCAAAGTGTGCAAACAGGTGGATCTCTGATTCTTGTGCCTTCTTTGGGATATTTTTTCTTCTGTTGGCTTGCCTTGGCCAATTTTGATGTGATGGCATTTGTTTTGCCTCACTATATTTTATCATTTTATTTTGTTAGGTTTGGCTGTTATCTCTCAGAAGCTTGCACTTTTCTAATGAGAGGCAGAAGAGTATAGAACTAGATGGGGGTTTAGGAAGGAACTGGGAGGAATAGAGAGGGAAAATGAAATCAGGATATATTGTATGAGAAAATAATATATTTTTAATAAAAGGGAAGAAATAAAATAAATGTGAAGAGGAGGAGAAGAAAGAAGGAGAAGGAGGAGGATAAGAAGAAGAAATATAAGAAGAAGACAGCAGCTGAGGTGAAGATTTCTGGGAAGTGTTTCCAGAGAGTAAGCACACAGACACTGTTGCAGAGGTGCCAAGGTTTTACTTTTCACTGGCAGTAGAACTTGTAGCACAAGATCACCCAAATAGTTTTGTTTTTGAAGGCATGAAAGACATGGAGGATAGCTGAGGAGTTACTTTCTAAGAGGGCATTGGTGAAGGTGCAGTCCCAGTGGCATTTGAGGGCCCAGGACTAAAGGGGTCATGCACAAATACTGCGGACTGCCATGAAGAGAGCCCAGAAGCTATTGGTGAAAGTGTAGCTCATTGCAGCAAAGATCTCAGTGTTTTGGAGCTGCCAGTATCATGAAATGACCACCAAGAACAACAGCAGTGGTGGAGTGGAGCCTGTCTGACCTTAGAAGAAAAGCTGTGCATGCTACAGAGAGCAGAGTTGGAGATGTGATCCAAGCTTTTAGGAGGAGCCCAGAAGTTCATGAGTGAATCCCAGATAATTGGACACTGAGTTATTTACACTGTTGGAATTTGTTTTGCTTGGCTCAAATTGTGACTATTCCCTGGTTCTTTCCTCTTGAAGAAAGAATTTAATTTTGATATTTATAGGAGCCCACATCTGAAGTACCTTGAACTTTAAAAAAACTATTTTACATTAAGACCATGGATATTTTAAAGAGATGAACCCTTAATGCATTTGAACTTGTAAAGAATGGAACTTTAAAAATTATTTAGGTTTTGTTTTTAAAATCTTGTGACTAAATGAGAAAGAAAAGTTGTGGCTTAATGGTGATATGTATGTGTCAAGTTGACAAGTGGTCAATTGTGCTGGATAGTTTTATGTTAACTTGATAAACCTAAAGTCATCTAAGAGGAGGGAAACTCAATTAAGACAATGCCTCCATAAGAGCAGGCTGTAAGAAAACCTGTGGGTCATTTTTTAAATTAGTAATTGATGTGTAGCAGTACCCGGCCATTGTGGGTGGTGCCATCCCTGAGCTCCTGGGTTCTTTGAGAAAGCAAGTCATTAGAAGCAAGACAGTAAGGTATATCCATCCATAGCCTGAATATTAGCTTCTGTCTCCAGGTTCTTGACCTGTTTGAGTTCTTGCCTTGACTTCCTTGACAGAAGTGTGAGCTAAATAGACCCCTTTTTATACTAGGGAAAGATAGGCTGAATAAGCCATGTTGAGCAAGCCAGTAAGGAACACTTCCTGTAACTTATGCTTCCCTTCCTGCCTCCAGGTTCCTTCCCTGAGTTCTTTCTCTGACTCCTATCAGTGATGAAGTGTTACTTGAACAGTAGTTAAGATGAAATAAATTATTTTCTCTCAATATTGCTTTTGAACACGGTATTTTACTACACTAATAGAAACCCTGACTAAGACAAATGCTACAGTGTGGGTCATATGATAATTCTATTTTTAGTGTTTTTGAGGAACTGCTATACTGATACATGGTCTTATGTAATGCACTTGTTAAAGTTAAGAATTTAACCTATATTGTAATTTATTAATCAATAAGATTACATGTTGGGTCTGATTGGAGTTTCCATCAATGGCAAGAGGTTCTATACTATAGAACAGTTATAAAAATCCCTTAGATCCATGATTGCATATTAAGACAAGATTTAGTGAATTAACTATGTTTGTGAATTACACAGTTAAATTTTCTTATATAATTTGAATTTTTCAGTTCATCCCATATATTTTATGACATCACTGAACAGCTTCTGTGCTACAGGTTTCCTTCAGTAGACACTGACCTACAAGAAATCATGAATAAACATCATGTTATCATTTGCCACTGGGTGAGCCATAACCAGTGTTGCATTCTCTAATAACACTAGATAAGATACTTATTGTCTTCAGATTTAATTAGATCAGCACCAATGTGAGGTATCTATTTTCTTGAGAGTGTCCTACTCACAGATACTACTGTTAATAATTATATGACTTGTCAGAATATTTACTTAGAAGCAATAGAATTCACTCCTGCTATGTTAATAAGATTTTAAAATATAACCTCTCGATATAAACATGTAGACTTTAGAATTGTTTTCTGTGGAGTATGCTATCAGTGTGAACAAAGTACAAGTTGGTATTGACTATAACATACACATGAGTCATCTATCACTCATTGAACTGTTGAGGCAAGCACTCTACTGTACTATTTTCTCCACTATATAGGAGTCTGCATGGGCCAGATGCTAGACTTCACTGCTGTGGTCCAAAAGAATCAAATGTCTTCAGCAGGTCTCTCTAGGTTCACCATAATCTTATTTTAGTTTTTTGTACTTCTAAATCTCATGTGCACTAACATATGTACCCCAACATAAAGGATAGAATCATGAAGCTTTCCGGGTTCCAGGTTTTTGAGAAACATGTTAGAGAGGGATCAAAGTCCTTGCAGGAAGACACAAATAAGTTTGAACAAAAAAGGTCTCCAAGGCTCATTCATATGTGTCACTGTTTGATAATCTCAGGTTACAAATTGCATGTTTTCCTTTTGCCTATTCATATTTCCAAAAGTTTAGTAATAAGCCTGGGCTCTTTTTAAATCAAGATAAGCTGATTTCAGAAATTAAATAAAAAAGAAACAAAATTGTAAACTTTTAAAGAAAATAATCTTTCAGTCATGTTCATCAGAGTTACAATTATACAGTAATATGAGTCTTCCAGAGCCAAAGGACCCAAATGCTATTGTTTAAATACATATTCACCCAGCAGCTTTGCAGTCCAGTACATGAGGATCACTGCGATAGATGTTAGAGTCAAAGAGAGTAAAATATGACAGCTCTTCTGTACACAACTAATGCATATAGATTTAGTGAGACACACTTACATGTAGATAGTACATAGACAAATGTCATTGAGGAAATAATGAAAACCAGGACTAACAGAAAAAGGCCATTTGCTATATTGAACTAAACCTTGCATAATAATTGTAGTATGTGGACCCAGGGTTAAGATGAGGAAACAGTATTTGTAATTCTGAGAAAAAATGCTATCCTCTCCTCAAGGGGTCAGGACTTACTGAAGTACCACATATTGCTTTTTTTCCTCTCTTGAAGGGGTAGGACTTACTGAAGTACCACATATTACTTTTTTCCTCTCTTGAAGGGGTCAGGACTTACTGAAGTATCACATATTACTTTTTTCCTCTCTTGAAGGGGTCAGGACTTACTGAAGTACCACATGTTACTTTTTTCCTCTCTTGAAGGGGTAGGACTTACTGAATTACCACATATTACTTTTTTCCTCTCTTGAAGGGGTAGGACTTACTGAAGTACCACATATTACTTTTTGATTCTTCCCTTCCAAGAAGTGACCAAGACTTACTATTTTCATAATTGGCTTAAACCTAAGAAAGCACTGACAAGAAGGAAGAATGGGGAATATGGAGGATTTTCCAGACCGTAATATAAATAATTATAGTAACAGTTTAAAGTAGACCCAGAGCTTTTATTCTGAAGCCAGACAAGCTGCTTTATATTTTGGCCTTCCCATAAGTACCACAGTTTTTGCATGCCTCAATTTCACATGAACATTTATTAGTAATATTTTATATTTCATGTGATTGCTCTAAGCTAAACAGGTGGGTATAAGATACTACCTCATCTTTCAGGCTGATGTGATAATTTCATAAGTAGTGCTTTTAAAGAATCTTATCACCTCAGTTCTTGACCTATGACAAGTACTTAATACTAGTTAATTATTTGCCTTATTTGACCTGTTTCATTGCTTCATTTAAGGCATCAAATAAATCCTATGTCTCCCTTTCTTCTTTTTCTCTGAAATTCTATCAATACCAAACTATACATACACTTTATTTAAAAAATAGATTATTTGAAAAACACCAATCCTCTCTATATAGGCTTACATTTTTTTGTAATAATATTGGATTAACTGATAGATTTATTACAATATCACTTTCAATGACATACTAGGCTTGGGTTTTTTAGGGACAGTCAACAACTAATGTTAACTTAGACCTTAAGAGTCCATGGCACAGGGAAGTCCTGCACATGTAGTCTCAACAAAACTAAGTAATTCAGCACCAACATGACTAATCATTCAAAAAAAAAAAATAAGTCTGACAAGTCAGCAAGAATAAAGTCAAGAAGATAATTGGTAGTTAAGAAAAATAATAAAAGTGTTGAGCTCTTCTTCAATTTTTTCAGTGGAACACTCCCATGATTAACATGCTCAACACCATTGCCAGGGAAGAGACCACTGACTGTGCACTAGTGCACCTTTGCAGGATCAGAACAAGCTAAAATGCATTTCAAATCATAAAAGAAGCAGTATGGTTAACAAGGAAGAAAAATGGACTGTGGCTTGTTTCAGAATGTATTATCAAAGAAATATAGCACTGTGATCAAAGGGTCAGAACATCTGGTTTACAATTCCCGTTCTTCAACTTCCTATGTGAACTTGGGAAAGCAGAATTTCTCTTTGTCTTAATTTTCTCCATCATGAAAGCCACCACATCATCTTCCACCACAAAATGAAATAAGCTTGGAAATGCTCAGAATAGTATCTGAAGTTTGGTAGCTTTCAATCATTAAAAATTGTGTTAATGTTCAATATAACTCACTAGTCACCAGGGACATGTAAATTAAAACTAGGAGGAACTATTGTTTCACATTTGTTAGAATGTTTGAGATAAACAAACAAACAAATCCTGAAGGCTGTCTAGACTGACAAGGACTTGGAGAAAATGGGCCACTACTATACCATTGATGGGAATGTAAACTGGTATGGCCATAATGGAAAACAAAAATGGAGTTTCTCCCAAATCCTAAAATAGAGTTAAATTATAAACAATCAATTAAATTCATTTTTTGGTACAATTTTAAAGACAATGAAAAGGTCTATGAAAAATATATTTAGATCTCTATATCTACTGCTGCATTATCCATTATAGATAGATATAAAGGTGGCCTGAATAGAGCTGTTGGGGAGATGGCACTTGATTCTCTTGCTGAGGACCTGGGTTCAATTCCCATCATCCATGGTGTCTTACAACCTTCTTTAACTCTATTTCCAGGGGATCTGACACCCTCTTCTAGCCTCCTTAGGCACCAGAGATACATGTGGTAGACAAAGATAAATGTGGGCCAGGCACTCATACATATAAAATAATATGGAAATATTTTAATGACATAAGGGGATGCTGGGAGAAATAGGAAGAACTTAGTCATAGGAAACAAAATCTCCATGTGCATGTTGGAGAGCACCCCCATTCCTCTTGATGGTTTATGGGTTATTCCATTCAGCTTCCTTCTAAACTTCAAGCTGGATTTCTCCTTACCCATTTATATATTCTTTCGCATTATCCCCTCAAAAGTTAGCTGCCCAAGAACTTATCTAAATTTCTAGGCTTTTTCACCAGTTGAATAGGTATAGATAAAAGAGAGGCTGATAATTACACAAAGTAGGAGTGAGACTATCATGCAGCCTTTCCAGATGATGCCACTTGTATCCTAATAGAAGACCCAGTGACTCCAATTAAAATGACAGTTCATGGTATTTGTTGTAAATTGCTAAGGGAATACCTTTGAAGGAAAATTCATTTAAAGATTCTCAAAACCATATATACTGTCACAAAATCTTTGTCCTGATGGGCGAATTATAGATACAGATGGAGAAAGACCCTAAGCTCTCAATGACAGCATTTTCTATTACAGCAAAAGACTAATAAGTGCTCCCTAGATGCCACAGATTTTGTGTATGTTTTCTCCATTAATTAACATAGATTCTATAAACATTAATAGTCTTATTTATGAAAGGAGAAACTGAAGGTCAAATTAAGGGGAATTATCCTGCTAGTCATATTGCAAAAGGTAAAGCTGAATTCAGAGATAAGCTGGCCCTTTGCTGTACTGCCAGAAGCTACTCATTCTCTACAAAAGCCAGGTATGTTCTCGGTTCTAATTTATGGGAAGAGTATTTTACCCAAGGTCCCTCACCAAGAAAACTGAAAACAAAATTGGGATTCAAATTCAATTCAATTCAATTCTCCACGGCTGTGCTATCTCCACTACACAAAGCTGCTTCTGTGTAGGTCTTTAAATTCGGTTCACATCTGCAATTGCTCTCACATTAATTCCCTTTCAACAAAGTTGGGGTATATTTTTCACCACAGGTAAAACGGAACAGATTGGTCATTCATTTTCTTTCTGATAACATCCAGTGTAGGTGGGGTCTACCTCCTTGGGTGCCCTTCAACAAAACAATTGTGTCACCTTCTGGCATTTAGACTGCCTAATGACCAACTTAAAAAACAAAATGTGACTTTACTTAGATGAAGTCATTCTGCCTGCACTCCTCTAGTGTGATTTAATGTGTTGCAATTTCGTATGCGATTAAGGAACAATTAAAAGCAAGCACAGTAGGGTTCAATTCTCTAAACATAGCATGCAGAAGTTAGAAGTTAGATTCTCATTTCATTTGTTTCAGAGGCAAGGCAAGTAAGCAAGGATCTTTTTAATTTCTTTTCCTGCTTGCATTATCCTTCATAACCTTCTTGCCATTTAAGGGACATATATTTTGTGACATTTTTCAAAGCAGAAGAGAAGCCATTGGAACAAGGTTGCAGGGAGGGAGGGGAGGATAAAGTAATGACAAAAGAATAATCCACAGAGTCCCAGATTTCAAGGATGATGCCTTCCTCATGAATCCCTCTTTGCTCTCTAGATAATCAACTGAATTAGCCTTTCATGTTTCCAAGAGGAAGGGCTGAAATACAATAGCCCAGGGAGACAAATTCCCCTTGGTGGAAAGATAAATGGTAATCTTCACCACATACACTTTTCCCATGGACGGTCGGTTTTATAGGGAGAAAGTAGAAAGAAGAGGCTGGTGGTTTTGATTGGCTCTCTGCCTCCCACCAACATTGGAATAGCTCTTGACAGACACTGCAGCTCCCCATTAATCAGGTATTTACCATCTGTATTTCATAGTTGATGAGACCAAAGAGGTGAAATTACTTGCTTAAGGGCATGAGGAAGGAGACGATCTGGAGCTGATTGAGGCTTGACTCTAAAGACCTGACTCTACTTGGAAGTCTTCATTCTGACAGTTAACAATGTTAGTAGGCAATATATTTTGACTAGGGCAAGCATCCTACAGTTGTGAGTTCTGGTCCCCTTCCCCCATTGAAAGTCCTCTGTCTGCTTGGAGGAACCTCTATCAGAGTAGCATGCCTGCCCCTTGACCTTTCTTTGCCTTGAGCATTTTTTCAGGACAGATGAGAGGATCCATGACTGGCAAGTGAGGTAAGAACCAAACAGGGTATCATCTGCTTCATACTTTTTGGATTCCTGTCCACTAACAGCATGTTTACCTCCTCACCTTGCTAGTTTTAGGTTTAAAAGCTTTACTCTGTGAGCAACGGTTGGGTTTCTGCTTCCTTGAGTGCCACACAAATTTTTACCTGAATCAAGGCCATCCACCCTTCCTTTTTTGTCATCATATTTTCCATTGGCTGGCTTTGATAAAGGTGTTCATTTATGATTCTAATTTCTATGTGTTCAAGTTGCTTTGTCTATCTCATAGGTGTAAGTCTATTGTAAGTCCATCCCTCAGTGGGCTCACCATCTCAAGGAGAAACCAAATATAGAGTTAATAACATGGTATTCTATTATCAAGTGGTTACTTCATTGGAATTTGGTCTGTGTATTTGCAGGATCTGAATATAAAAATCACTGCACTTGGCTTAATGGTCTGTTGTACTGTCATAAAAAAAGACACATACATAATGTGAATAATGTCATACATGTCATAATGTTAAAGAAAAAGGTAATAGTTTCATTTATCATCAGAAAAACACATAAATTACCTTCCCACAATTTAATTATTGAAGAAATACAAGAAGTTCATTGGGGTCTTACTGAGACATTCATGGGTTCTCCAATTAAATGCTTAAAAATCCAGGGAACATATGTGGTTTTGTGTGTGTGCATTTTGGAAAAACACTTTTTCTTTTCATGATCAATCTTGTTTATTGTGATCGCTATAATCTTCTAAAAAGTAAGCCTTGATGGATGATATGGCAAAGGCTAGCTGTGGCACAAGAGCTCAGAGAGCCAGAGTCTGATCCTCTTCTTGAAATTTACAGTCAAATTTAAAATATTCTCCCCAGCCACAATTTCAGAACTTAAGAAAAATGGTTTATTGATTGATACATCCTTCATGAAGTGTGAGCTAAACAGTTTATGTGGGTTGTCTCTCTATTTTTAAGTTTAGTTCTTTGTGCTGTGGATTTGACACTTTGTCACATGTATATGCTACAAACATTCTTTTCTACTTTCTTGTTTGGTCTTTTATTTTCTTTGGAAAATCAGTAATTTTTTATGTCCTGATGCAAGGCCACTAAAATTGTTCCTATAAATACCAGGTATCTTCCTTGGTCACTCTTATATATATAGTCTGGCTAACCAGCATAAGCTGGAGATCCTCTGTTCTTTGCTTCCTGCATTCTAGGATTACAAGTGGGGCTGCCATGACCATGTAGTTTTATGTTTGAAGATGGGGATTCAAATAATGCTTGTATAGCAATAACTTGGCCTGGAGAGCCATTTTCTAGTTTTCAGAATTTTTTTTTTACTGTCATGTTAATGATTTAGATATGTTAATGTTTAATGTATACTCACTGTTTCTGAGTTTCCTCATTTTTCTGTGATGATCCAGACTTTCCCATGTCATTTTGTCTTATTGAAACTTACTTGGGCATTTTGTTGTTGTCTCGCCCTAGGAACAATAATTTATTTCTATTTTTTCTTTTTCTCTTGTTTCTATATTTTAGCTTTATTTAAAAAAGCTAGAAGCTGGGGATCTCTGCTTCTGCCTCTAGCCATTGCTGGATGCAGGTTCTATAATGACAAATAGGGTGGTCATATATTGATTTTAGGGAAGTCCTGTTTTGGTGCCCTCTCCACTATTGGTTGGAGTCTTTGCCAGGAACATCTTGTAGGTTGCCTTAGCATCAGGTTTCTCTCTAAACCCACAGTGGTTCCTCTATCAAGATATTCATGTCTTTTTCTCCCTCTCTGTTGCTCTTCTCACTCAACCATCTCCCACCTCCCCTTGCTTGCTCCACCCTATGATCCAAATTTACTCAGATCTTCTCAATTTTCCTTTCAAAAGGGGTTCCCTAGATGTCTCTCTTAAATTCCTCCTGTTACTTAGCTTTTCACAGGTTGTGGTTTGTAGCCTGGTTATTCTTTGCTTTAGGATTAAAATCCATTTATGAGTGAGTACATAGTATGTCTATCTTTCTGGGCCTATGTTACCTCACTCAGGATGATACTCTCCAGATCCATTCATTTGCCTGCAAACTTCAGGATGCTATTTTTTTTCCTGCAGAGTAGTACTCCATTGTGTAAATGTATGGCAATGTGTTAATCTGTTCTTCAGTTGAGGGGCATTTGGTTAAACACCACATTGAGCTCCGAGTAGAGCTGAAGAGAGAAGTGGGAGAGGGAGAGAGAGGAAAGTATCAGGATCATGAGGAGAAGACCTACAGAGAAGGCTTACCCCAGCTATTGGAAATTCACTGAATCAGAAACAATCACTGAGGAACCTTCAGGGAAAGGAAATAAACCTTCCAAAGGAAGACTGTCAAATTGTGTGAGCAGTTTGTGAAGCCTCAGGTAGTAGGAACAGACTATGTATGTTCCTGGTGCATGAACTGTCATCTCAGAGTTCATTCCCTACATAGGAATACCTAAACCAGTCTAAATAACTGGGGTGAGGGACTCAGACCTACTTCTACTGTATATACCAAACTGAACTAACCCACTTTGGGTCTCTTTGCCCTTCTTGGGGAATGGATGAGGGAATGGGGTGGGAAGAGGGAAGGGAGGGGGAGTAGTGGTAGATATGAAAAAAAATACTTTAAAAATTGCTAGGAGCCTGCCATGGTGGCACACACCTTTCATGCTAGTACTAGACAGGCAGAGGCAGGTAGATTTCTATGAGCTATTGGACAATTGGATCTACATAGCAAGTTATAGGCCAGAGGGTTTAGTGAGAACCTTGACTCAAAAAGCAAACAAAACAAAACAAAAAAAGCAAACACTGCTCTGACATCTTCTTCTTACATTCGTTCTCATGACAAACCTACGGCTATTCTCTTTAGATTCCTCTTTATAGCATCCGTTTGTCATCCTGCATCTTTTTGTAGTTGATTATTATCAGTTTGATTAGGAAGCATTTTTTTTGTAGCTATTTACATCTCCTGTTGATTTTGATGCTCTTAAATTTCCAGAGATCATGGAGATTGGAAGGTATTTCAGTAGTTTCCAGCATTTCTTCCATCCCTGGGTATTTCCTCCCTTCTCTTGCTCCTTGGCTCACATTTTCTGTGTGCCTTGATGCTGCAATGTATTTCACATATTAGAGTTGAAAAAAATAGCTTTTCTTTTGTTAGCATTAAAATTAGCTTCCATTGCTGTAGTTTCAAATCCATCAGTCTCTTCTTCCATTGTGTCTAATGTACTGACAGCCCATTCAAGAATATTGTTTATTTGGAGCACTGTTTTTAGATGTGAATACTTACATAACATTGTTTCTTAATATCCTTAGCTTTTACTCTTTGGGATGTATGGAATATTAATATGTCTTAATAACTGTAATTATAGTATCATGTTTTAATTTGTGAACTATTTATTTCCCATTCCACTAATTTTTATCATTATAGCTACTATTCCTTAGCATTTTCTCATGTTAATTTTGCATGGATTACATACAGACAGATAAATGTTAATCCTGGGCTTGGATTTTACTTTAATAAATTAACTTGTACATTATCTTAGGTATTTTAAGTTTTCTCTAGGTCACTACTCTTTTCATGGTTCTTTGGTGAGTTCAGACTGGATTTCAGCCAGGGCTAATTTTGTCTCAATATTTGGAAAGTTCTCTTCTGCCTTCACTTAGTTTTTTTGTGGTCTCTAGAATGGCTGGTGCAGGCACAAACTAGTTTGGATTACAGCAAGTTCTGGAGAATGATTGTTTTATTAATTCCTCTACAGTTTTAATATGCTCTGATTATAGTTTCAGTTCTCTCTGTTCCCCAAGTTCCTCCTCACTTTTCCTTCCATCCTGTTCCATTCCCTTTCTCTCTCTTATTAGAAAACAACATGCTTGTAAGTAATAATAATATAATAAAATATAATAGGATAGGATAAGCAAAGCTAACTAATTGGAATTGAACCACCCCCCCCCAATCAATCAAACAAAAAAATCCAAAAGGAAAAAGCCCAAGAGAAGTCATAAGAATCAGAGGCTATTTTTTACACAATTAAGAATTCCACAAAAACACTATGACATGTTTATATTTATATGTATATATGTATATGATACTATGCTATGATACGCACACACATATACATGTGTATATATATATGATATACACACATACTTATCAAGTAAAAGGTTGAAAAATATATAAATAAAATAATAAAATTATAAATTTAAAAAGGAAAAATCTTGACATTACGTTATGAAACAAAGAACCTCCAAAGACCAGGATGCCATTGAACTCATTTTCTGTTGCTCATCTGCTGATGGTCATGCTGTCTATCCCTGAGAGTATTTATTTGTTTTTCCTATGATACACTGTAGTCTGAAGTTTCTGGACTGGCCCAGCCCCAATGTTTATACCCACCCACAGCTACTTGGTCCCAAATAATCACACAAATTCATTACAAACTGGCCTACGCTCAAGCTCATTACCAACTAGCTCTTACAATTTAACTCAAGCCATTCTTATTAATCTATGTATTACCATGTGGCTCATGGCTTTCCTGTACTTTTACATGTTGCTTCTTTGGAGACTAGATTGTGTCTCATTGACTATACCCTCCTTTATCTCTGCTTGGATTTCCCACCTGCCTCCATGCTGTTTTGCCATAGGCCAAAAGAGTCTCTTTATTAACAAATTGTAACAAAGTATATTCACAGTCTACAAAAAGACATCTCACATTAAAGTAGGAAGTCTGTGAGATATGCTAGACCTGCAGGATGAAGATGAATGGCCCAACACTACAAAGAAACCGTGGGTGATGGTCCAGATAGTCAACTTTCTCTGCCATTTTTTCACATTTTTTGGAAGTCATATGCTTGTACTTCCTATGTACTTAGTTAATATTATTTTTATAGGGTCTCTGAAGGAGTTAAAGATTAGATAGTTATATTTATAGATTTCTAGTTACAGTTTCAAAAATGAAATTTACTAAGATATGTAAAGTATATAAGTTTGAGAGATATCAAAAGATTGCTTTTAGTTAATATGGTATCCTGCCACATTACTTAAGTTTTTTCTAAAAATCAGAATTTGGAGTTCCATGATAGAATTGTTTAGGTCACTTACATATACTTTCATTTCATATGCAAAAAGTAAAATTTCAAATTATTCTTTCTTTCCAATTTCTATCCCCTTGTTCTCCTTTTGTTGTCTTATTACTCTATCTAGAACTTTGAGAACTATATTGACTCACCAAAATATGACAAATAATGGAATATTTTCTTTGAATTTGTTAGTTGTTAATAGACTGGGCATTACTGATATAATCATTGCTTGTATATATTATATATAGTTATTGTAGCTAATATATATAGTTTTTTATATTAGTTATAACTTTCTGTTTTATTTTTGCCACAAAAGGGGATATGCAATAATATATTGTATGTATATATATAGTGATACAGGATGTCTTTCTGTATGTTGTAAATATACTTTGTTGCCATTTGTTAATAAGGAGGCTGTTTTGGCCTATGGCAATGCAGCTTGGAGGCAGGTATGAAATCCAAGCAGAGATAAAGGAGAAAGGCAGATTCAGGAGACACTGTAATTGGCCACCCAGAGAGAAAGATGTAATGGAACACAAGTAAAACCAAGGAGCTACATGGCAATAAAATAAGTTAATAGAGATGGGTTGAGTTATAAGAGCTAGTTGGTAATGAGCCATAGGCCAAACAGTTTGTAATTAAAATAAGTCTTTGACTAATAATTTTATAAGTAGCTGTGGGACCATGGGTAGGAGAGATTTATTTGGACCTATGGCCCAGATGAGTCAGAAAATTTGGGAAATAACACTCCCTTGGAGAAAACTAAAATTTCATTTGCAAGTTGTTATCAGTTTGAGATTGCTTATAGGTTTGGGATAGGGTCATATGCTCACTTCTATCAATTCCAAGGTCATTCTAGTGCAGACCTGGGCAGGCCTTATGCATGCTACTTCAGTCTTTATGAGTTCATATATATATATCAGTCCTGTTGATTCACAGGGCCTTGGTTTTTATGGTGTCTTCCATTTCAAAGAATGTGGCTCTTACACTCTTTCTCCTTCTCTTCCATAGGCTTCCCTGAGCCCTAAAGGAAGGAATTTGATAGAATCTTCCCATTTAGTGTGGTATGTTTCAAAATCTCTCACTGTCTGCATATTGTCTGGCAGTGGGTCTCTGAATTTGTTACCATATGCTGCAGGAGGAAGTTTCTTTTTTGCATGATGGTTGATTGATTAATTTATCTATGTGTATAGCAGAATGTCACTAGGAGCAATTCTATCACTACTATTTCTTATTTAAACCATTTTAATTTACCCTGGGTTCCTAGGCTATCTAGTCAACCCAAACAGTTGTAGGTTCCATCTCATGAAATAACCCTTCAATCAAACCAGGTATTGGCTGGTCACTTTCACAAACTTTGTGTCACCATTGCTCTAGCATATCTTGCAGACAGAACACCACTGTAGATCACAGATTTTATAACCTGGTTGGTGTTTGTATTTCTCCTTTGGTAGCATTCAGCATACCAAGGACACTAGTTCTATATAGGCACTGGCTCAACTTCTCCATGTTCAATAAGTTATGTAGATGTTGTTTTCAGCAATAAGGCCTTGCCTTTAGTTTTTGGAAAGCAACCTATAGTTTGGCAATAGCGTGTGTTGTTTGGAGGTTCCTATGGGGGTGTCTTTGTCCAAAACCACAATTAAATGTAACCTAATCCTTGTACTGGAAGCTTTATTTGATGGCAAAAGATGTCTAGTTGGGGCCTGTCTCCACTATTGTTTTGCAATTTAATTTAGATCATCTTTATATGTATATATTTTAGAAAAAGTGATATCTCGTTGGGGGCTGTCCTCACTGTTGTTTTGAAATTTAATTTAAATAATCTTTATGTACGTATATCTTTTAGAAAATTTGTACTGTATTCACAGTTTCCATTCTATCCCTCAAATGGCCCTTAATTTTTGTCTTTCTTCATACTGCCTCCCTTATTCTTCTCTTTCCTTCCACTCTCCACTTGATACTCCTATTCTTGTCTCCCTACTTCCATGTATCTATAACCACATATATCATTTCCATGTCCTAGGGAACTCTATATGTTCCCCTTATAGTCCATTATTCTATACATAACCTTTGTGGGTCTATGGATTTTAGCTTTGTTATTATCAGTTTAATAGCTAAGATATAAGTGAACATATACCATATTGCTTTTTATGTGCCTGAGTTACTTCACTCAGGATGATTTTTTTTCTAGTTCTATCCATTTACCTGTCAATTTAATTATTTCATTTTCTGAAACATCTGATTAATATCCCATTGTGTAAATGTACCACATTTGCTCTATATTTTTATCTCTTGAGGGAGAATTAGGTTGTTTTTACCTTATAACTATTATGAATAGAGCAGCAATGAACATGGTTAAGCTAGTTTTCTGAAATTGTTTATCAGCTCTTGGAATTTCCTGGTGCACACTCATGTATCCTATCGTAAAATCTTCAAATAAAGAAACTTTGGCTTTTTTCTTTACAAGTTCTATCCCCTGAATCTCTTTTAGTTGTCTTTTTGCTTTTGCTAAAACTTCAAGCCCTATAATGAATAGGTATGGAAAGAGCATACAACTTTGTCTTATTACTGCTTTTACTAGAAGTGTTTTGAGTTTCTCTCTGTTTAATTTGATGTTGTATTTTTGTCTTGCTATATATTGCCTTTATTATATCAAAGCATGTTTCCTACATTTTTAATTATTCTAGAACTGTTATTATGAAGGTGTGTTGGTTCTTGTCAAAGACCTTTTTTGCATCTAATGAGATAATCAATTTTTTGTTGTTTTTCTACATGGTGGATTACATTTATTGACTTACATATGTCAAACTATATTTATATCTCTGGAAAGAAGCCTACCTGATCATTGTCGATGATCTTTTTGATGTGTTGTTGGATTGGTTTGAAAGTACTTTATAGGAAATTTGCGCATCCTTGTTTATAAGGCAAACTAGCTTGTAATTTTACTTCTTTATTGGGTCTATATGGATTGGGTATTAAGATAAACATGGCCTTGGAAAAAAAATTGAACAATGTTCCTCATGTTTCTATTTTGTAAAATAATTTGAGAAGTATTAGCATTTATTCATATTTGGAAGTTTAATAGAATTCTCTGCTAAAACAATCAAGTTCTGGGCTCTATTTGGTTGGGAGGCTTTTAATGACTGTTTTTATTTCTATAGGGAATATAGGTCTATTTAAATTCTTTATCTAATCTTAACTTTTGAAAGTGGGTTGTACAAAACAATTATTTATGTAAGTTTTCCAATATAGTGGAGTACAGGCTTTTGAAGTATGACTTTATGATTTTCTAGATTTCCTCAATGTCTGTTGGAATGTCCCTCTTTTCATGTCCAATTTGGATCTTTTTTTTTCTGTGTGTTTTAGTTAATTTTAATATGAGTTTGTCAATCATTTATTTTATTTCATTGATGTCAGCCCTCAGTTTGATTATTTTTGTCATCTATTTCTTTTGGATATAATTTCTTACACTTGTTCTAGACTGTTGAGCATGGTATTAAGATATGTATGCTATTTCTTCTTTTTTTTTAAGTGTAGACATTTAAATGCTTAGAACTTGCCTCTTAGAAATGCTTTAATTATCCCATAAGTTTGGGTGTTTTGTGTATACATTTTTATTAAATCTAAAAGGTCTTATTTTTTTTCTTAATTTCTGTATTGGCAAGTTTTTTATTCAGTAGTGAGTTGTTTAATGTGAATATGTTTGTAAATTTTCTGTTGTTTCTGATATCCTGCTTTGATCTATGGTGGTCAGATAGGATATAGGGTATTATCTCCTTTTATTACCTGTTGAGACTTGCTTTGTGTTTGAGAATGTAATTGGTTTTGGAGAACGTTCTATGGGATACAGAGAAGAATGTATATTCTTTTGGTGTTTAAGCAAAATGTTCTATAAACCACTCCCTAGGACCTATGCAACTGAGTAAAAGCAATGGCCACCACCCCGTCCATTGCTGACCTAGTTGCAGACCAGCAGACCCTCTGCAAACAGGCCTCCCCAGCAATACCCCTCATTAGATCGTACAATCTATGTGTTCAACTTCCTCCCCCAAATCCACATTAACCCTGTGATGTCAGTGGCTCCCTGAGACTCAGAATCTTCCAGCTCCAATTGGACCAAGAACTGAGATTGAACCAAGAAAGGCTCCCAGAGTCACAGATACCATCATCTCTGATTGGAAAAAGTGTGAATCCCTGAAACTCAGACACAGCCAGAGCAAATTGAAATAAGAACAAATTCTTGAGACATCAACACTGCTTATATCAGCTGTAGGAAGAGAAGGGTAGACATCAGTGCAAGAATACCTACAACAACATAAAGAGCAATATGGCACCAACAGAACCTAGTTGTTCTACAAGAGCAAAACCTGAGCATAACAGTGTAGAAGAGCAGAATAAAATGACCTTAAAACAACTTTGTGAACATAATAGAGGACTTTAAAAAGAAAATGAAAAATTCCCTTAAAGAAATTGAGAAAAAGACAAAAATTTGGAAGAAATAAATAAATCCCTTAAGGAAGGGCAAGAAAACCAATTTTTTTAAAAGCAACCAAACAGGTGAAGGAAACAGTTCAAGACTTTTAAATATTGAAATAGAAGCAATAAATAAGAAAAACTGAGGGAATAATGAATATAGAAGATCTGAGTAAAAAATGACCAGGAGCTATAGATGCAAGCATAACTAACAGAATGCAAGAGATGGAAGAGAGAATCTCTGCCATGGAAGATGCAAAAGAGAAAGTAGATTTGTCAGTCAAAGAAAACACAAATCTGGAATATAATGAAAAGAGACTAGACCTAAGACTAATAGGACTAGAAGAAAGAAAAAAATACCTTCTCAAAGGCACAGAACATATATTCAACAAAATCATATGAAGAACCTTTTCTGACCTAAAGAAGAAAATGCCTTACAAAGATACCAGAAGCTAACAGAACACCAAATAGACTAGACCTCCAAAACTCCTCTTGTCACATAATAATCTAGCCACTAAACACACAGAATAAGAAAAAAATCTTAAGAGTTGCAGAGGAAAAAGCCCAAGGTAGCTTATAAATGCAGACCCATATGAATAATACCTAATTTATCAGTGGAGACTATGAAAACCAGAAGGTCCTGGACAGAAGTTACACACACATACACACACACACACACACACACACACACACACACACACACACACACACACACACACATGTAAGTATACCACAGATGCCAGGCCAGACTATTATGCTCAACAAAATTCTCAATCACCATAGATATAGTGGACAAGGAGAAGATATTTCAAGACAAAACCACATTCAAACAATACCTATCTACAAATCCAGCTCCACAGAAAGCACTAGAAGAAAAGCTCAAACCTAAGGAAGTTAGATATACCTAAAAAAAAAAAAAAAATCATGGGTGATAGATAATCTCACGGTAGCAAATTCTAAAGAAGGGAAATGCGCGCGCGCGCGCACACACACACACACACACACACACACACACACACATGCACACACTACCTTTAAAAATAATAGAAATTAACAATCACTTGTTATTAATATATCTTAATTTCAACAGACTCAATTCCCCTATAAAAAGACACAGGCTAGCAGAATAGATATGAAAACAGGATCTATTCTTCTGCTGCATACAAGAAAAACACCTTAACTTCAAAGACAGACATGACCTCAAAGTAAAAGGTTGGGAAAAGATTTTCCAAATAAATTGACTTAAGAAAGTTCATATATCTATCTAACATACCTAAACATAATAAAGGTAATTTATAGCAAGTTGACAGCCAGCATCAAATTAAATGGACAGAAACTGAAGCTATCCCATTAAAATCAGGAATAAGACAAGGCTGCCACTCTCCCTATATCTATTCAATATAGTACTCAAAGTTCTAGGTAGAGTAATAAGACAACAAAAGGAGAACAAGGGGATAGAAATTGGAAAGAAAGAATAATTTGAAATTTTACTTTTTTCAGATGAAATGAAAGTATATATAAGTGACCTAAACAATTCTATCATGGAACTCCGAATTCTGATTTTTAGAAAAAACTTAAGTAATGTGGCAGGATACAAGATTAACTTTAAAAAAGTATCTTTTTTAAATATACAAATGATAAATGGGCCAAGAAAGAAATTAGAGAAACATCACCCTTTACAATAGTCATAAATAATATAAAATACTCTGTGGTAACTTTAACCAAACAAGTGAAAGAACTATATAACAACTTTAAGTCTTTGAAAAGGAACTTAAAGAAGCTATCAGAAAATGGAACAATTACCCATGCTCATGAGTAGATAGGACTAACATAATAAAAATGGCAATCTTACCAAAAGCAATCTTCAGATTTAATGCAATACCCATTAAAATCCCAACACAATTCTTCACAGACCTTGACAAAACAATATTCAAATTTATATGGTAAAACAAAAAAACCCAATTAAGTAAAACAGTTCTCTAAAATAAAGCAAGTTTTGGAGACATTCCCATCCCCAACCTCAAGCTCTACTATAGAGATATTATAATAGAAACAGCTTGGTATTGGCATAAAAACCAACCTATGGACCAGTGGAATTGAATTGAAGACCCCAGAATTTGTACACACACCTATGAACATTTAATTTTTGACAAAGAAGCCAAAACTATACAATAGAAAAAGAAAGCATTTTCAACAAATGGTGTTGGCATAACTCAATGTCAACATGTAGAAGAATGACATAGATCCATATATATTACCTTCCACAAAGCTCAAGTCCAAGTAGATCAAAGACATCAACCTGATAGAAGTAGGAAGTAGCTTTCAAGGCATTGGCACAGGAAACCACTTCCAAAATATAACAACAGTAGCATAGAGGAGGAGAGCAACAATTAACATGTGGGACCTCCTGAAACTGGACAGCTTCTGTAAAGAAAAGAAATCAAAACAATAGCCTTTAGAACTCTTTAGAATGGGAAAAGATCTTCACCAACCCCACATCTGACAGAGGGCTGATTTCCAAAATATATAAAGAATTCAAGAAGCTAGACATTTAAACTCCAAACAGTCCAATTAAAACATGGACCACAGATATAAACAGAGAATTCATAACAGAAGACTCTCAAATTGCTGAAAAGCATTTAAGGAATTTCTTAACATCCTTAATCACCAGTGAAATGCCAAACAAAATGTCTCTGAGATACTACTGTGGTGGAATTCAGTTGTTAGCTCACAAGGCTTGGAGGCATGTCTCTGGATTTCCAGAAGCCTGAACTGGGGCATGGTCAGACCCATTGAAGAAGTCTGCCGGGACCCTGAGCTCCACCTGTTTGTTCCTGTATCCTCAGAAAACAGAGCAGCAGCCCTGGCATGGGACCATTCCTATCTCCAAGAACTGTTAAGGTTCAATTTGTATCAGTGTTAATATACCCCTTAATAAATATTAATCTTTTGTATATGGTATATTGCAAGTGAGTATTATTGTAATAGCTGGTGCCCCACATTGGGCGCCATCTCTAACAATGAGGTTTCTGGACTAGCATTAGCTGGACTAGTCCCACACTTTAGACCTGCCCACTGCCACTTATCTGGATGAGCAATCCCAAAGAAACACACAACCACTTATATTAACTTCATGCTGACGCTAGCTAGCTCCTTCATCTTAACTCATTTTCATTAATCTGTCCTGCCACGTGGCCTGCAGCTTACCCATGTTCCTTACATGTTGTTTCTTTGGGCTTCTGGCTTGACCTCCCTGTCAGCTCTGCCCTCCTTCTCCTACCTATGCTGATTTCCCCACCTACTTTTTCTACAGTGCCTGTCATGGGCCAAAACAGTCGTTTATTCATAGCATATAGAAAGATATTCCCTTATTATACTATCTTACACCTGTCAGAATGGCTAAGATAAAAAACACTAATGAACACTTATATTGGAGAAGATGTGGGGCACTGGGAGCATTCCTCCGTGGTTGGAGAGAGTGCAAACTTGTACAGCCACTTTGGAAATCAGTATGGTGACTTCTAAGAAATTTGGAAATCAATCTATCTCATGATCCAGTAATAAAACTCTTGAGCATATACCCATAGGGTGCACATTTATATCAGAAGGACATTTGCTCAACTATGTTCACCTCAACATTATTTATAATAGCCAAAACCTAAAAACAACCTAGATGCCCCTCAATTAAAGAATGGATAAATAAAATATAGTATATATACACAATGTTCAGCAGTGAAAAACAATGACATTTGAAATTTCCAGGCCAATGGATGTAACTAGAAAATATCATCCTGAGTGAGGTAACCCAGAAAGACAAATATGATATGTACTTGCTCATAAGTGGATACTAGATGTAAAGCATAATATAACCAGACTATAACCTATAGCTCCAGAGAAGCTAGCTAACAAGGAGGACCTTAAGAGGGATGCATGGATTGCCCATCGAAGGTGAAATTGTTGAGATCTCCTGAGTAACCTAGGGGCATGTAGGGGTCAATAGAGGAGAAGGGATGAGGGATGAGAACATAAGGAACTGAATAATTGAACTGGAACCACTATCATATTCATAGAGGCCATGTTAAGATCTTTGTGCTCCACCTATGTTGAAATTCTAAGGGCCTTCTATGGTAGAGTTGCTGGACTCTAGCAGAGACATATTTTTCTGGTTGGAATTGGTTGTGTTTTTAAAGACATTTAGGCATCTGTGGTTGGAATAATTATAATTCTGGGTGCTGGCATTTGATTTTGTCTTTGTTGGGTACATGTTCTGTTCCTCGGCTTCTGCTTACTTCTCAAGTTCTTAGAAGGGCATGGTTACTGTGAATTGTCAGGTGAAAAGTTCTTCTGGGATCCAGTACACTGTGTGTGTCCACTGTGGGATCTGAGTAAAATGTGTTCCTAGGCATTGAGAGCTGATATTTAAGAATGGGGATAAACTAGGAAAGGAATGCTGAAGAAGTCCATAGGGAAGAAACTAGAATGTCTTAATGCAATCATCTTACTGCTTAGTCCTCTGAGAATGGAGGGAAAGTGAAAAAGAACACAACAGGTAGTCTGCTCCAGATCTGGGAATGAGATTGGGACATTGGATTTAGAGGGAAAGAGGGAGAGTGAAGATTTGAAGCTAACCTGCTCCTTTGCTTGCCTTCTTGCTTCTGTAAGTTTGGCTTATGGGTTCCCATGGAATGTCTTCTAAGGTTGGGGACAGGATCACAGGATGAGTTTGGAGAAAGGTTAGAGGAAAAGATCTTTCTTATCTGCTGGAGATGGAAAGAGAGAGAGGAGAAGGTGAGGTATGTGAATTAATTTTATTGAAGAGGAGGGATAAGTGAAGATCTGCAGTTAGCATACCTGCTTCCCTGTCCAGAGACTACATATGTA
Source organism: Phyllotis vaccarum (assembly GCA_033318265.1). Taxonomy (NCBI): domain Eukaryota; kingdom Metazoa; phylum Chordata; class Mammalia; order Rodentia; family Cricetidae; genus Phyllotis; species Phyllotis vaccarum. Next base: position 95,897,259 of record JARWLC010000015.1, on the reverse strand, counting down.
CACTTAAACATATATAAAATATATAATATAAAGACTTATAAGTCACAAAAGATATGAGTAATGAAAGTATATTGTGGACTACCCATTTCAACCACTGATATATTATTGTCTTAAGCACTGAAATAGTCTCAGGTGCTCAATAAATGCTTGAAGTATTCATTCACAAAATATAACTATGTTAATCTCCAAATCAAATGATCATTATAGAATCTTTTAGCAAGAGGTATTAAGGCATTTTTTATGAACTCTCCAAGTGTCTGAAATCCTTTTCTCTTCCCAAGTGAAAATGTGGGCACTAAGGACCATTGAACATTTATAGAGTTACCTAGGTAACCCATTAAGTATACCACATGGGCATTAAATTCTGACTTTCAGTATTTCCCTTCCTGCATGCCTTTTGAAATGAAGTAACAGTACAAGATCAAAGCTCCCACTTATGAAGCAGATCAAACAGAAGTCATGACTCCATTCTGATACATCAAAACATCAACCTAGAATCCCAGTCATCTTTCTCTTGAGCCTCTGCCTATTTTTAGAACCACCTGTCAACAATGGGCAAATGAGGCCAGAATTCTAAGAACATAAATGAGACAACACACCTGCAAATACTTAAAAAGTTATTAGGCCTAATTTTTTTTGAAGTTTTTAGGAGTTTAAGAATGACTCAGAAAACATGAAGAAGTGAGAACTTTCTGCTGAAGAGAACTTCAGGATGATGTGTAGTAGACTGCTTGTCTTGCCCCTGTGTCCTAAATTACTATTTAAAAAGTTATCCCCTTTCATGAGGGACGGGGACAGATAAGTGAAAGTAATCACAGTTCACTGTACACCAACGATATTGTCAAAATTGTAAACCAGTCAGTTTGTATAAAACAAAACAAAAATCTATAGCAGTGATATTTTACATGTAGACAAATATATTTAAGGTTTCTTACCAAAGAGAGAAGAAAAAAAACCTAAAACCAAAAGATGTCCTGTTATAGAATCCCCTAAATTTCACAATAGCTAGTGGGCAATGCACCTAAACTAATGATATGGATATGTGATTGCTATGTGATATTACTTTCATGCAGGCAAATTGCCATCTCATTGGCTAAGGATACTTCCAGAGTGAAATCTTAAAATTTTATTATTATTATTAATTATTATTATTATTATACTTTGTTTATATTTTTTTCTTTTTACCTTATAGGTCCTTTGGTATATAAAATTTCTTGGAGCTTAGTGTTTTTATAAGATTCCTGAGTGTGTGAATGAGTGGGTCTCTGTTTCTCCTACCATATCTTGGACTCTTTTTCTTTTGTTTGTTCATTTTATCTAATTCTGACCTATTAGTTTTTGTTTTATCCTATTACATATTTTATTATTATGCCTTAGAAGTCTGTTTGTTTTTCAAAGAGAGACAGAATGAGAATAGATGTGAATTGGAGAGGAGGAGAGTGAGGGTAAGCAGGATATATAATATGAGAAAAAAATCTATTTTCAATAAAATAAAAAATAAACAAAAAGTTTTATATATATACATATATAAACCATATGTTGCAGTAAGTTTTATTAAATATAAAAGTCTTTTTTTCTATTTCTGTCTTATGGATGTTAACTTTATCTGAGATCAATTTTACAAATTCATTGCCACAATTACAGACAGACATGGACTCTGTCATCTGAGGAACAAAGTTTAAGTAAGTCACCTACCATGTAGGTTCTGTTGGTTCTCACCTGTGATTCCTGCCACACTCTTCACCAGAGTTCTAACAAAACCTTGCATTACAGTCAGATCATTCCATTTGGTTTGTTTAAGAGGTCCCTTAGTCATTCTCATCACCAGAGATGCTAAAGACGTTGGCCACCTGCCAGGAATTTACTTCCTAATGGTTTTTAAAAATCAATTTTAACCCTTAATTCCTCCAAGGAAAATCAAATGTCACTCTATTACTCAAATGTTAACTACTCCTATTTTAAAGTCTAGTGAAGTTGCCTCATTATCGGCTGTATGCAGTATGTGAGAAAAGGGGGCTTCAGAAGACAAAAAATGAGTATGATGTGAATATGACCCTAAAAATTTCAATCAGTGGAAGCAACTGGTTTTCTAGAAATGCCATCTGAGAAAGTCAAGGAAGAGAAGTTTCTTAACTGAGAAATACCATCTCAGCAAAGGACATTTCTCTCTTGGTTCTTTCCCCCTCCTTCTGTTTTTGGGACATAGAGGGTAGAATCTGTTAGACCACTGTTGTACTGCTGCTATGTCTTCTCATCTTGTTAATAAATTACAGCAGCAGAATGTAGTTATCTAAGCAAGCAACAGCTTATAAATCTTTACAATCCAGGGAATGAAGGAAGAGACAGCTAAATTTAGGGCTATGCTAAAATGTAATTGCTTCTCCATCTCTGGATTTCTTTGTTTAGAAGGTCTATTGTAATAAACATAAAGGTTTATATTTAATCACCCTACAACATATGTGCCATATTGTGTGTACTGTATGTGTGATGCTGCATGTGTGTGAGTACCTGTGAGGCCAGAAGAGGGTGCTAGCTTCTCTAGAGATGTAGTCACTGGTAGTTTTGAGCCACTTCATTTGGGTACTGGGATTCAAATTTAGATCCTCTGGAAGAGCAGTATGAAGAGTTAAATGCTGAGTCATCCTTCTAGCCCTGTATTTAACATTTTAAATTATAATTTCCTTCAGTGTAATTTATACCACAACCCACATTCTTCTGAAATAGATGAGTTTGGGCAGGTATATTGATTCACAAAACTACTATTATATATGGAACATCAAGGCAGCAAGCCTTTCATCTTCTTGAAGTTTCTGCTGCCCATTTGTAGTTTATTAAATTCTTCTTTCCATGATTGAATGATATTTCAAAATATATGTGCAGACCACATTTTATTTATGTGTTCACTTTATTTTATTTCTTTCTTATTTAAAAAATTTTAACATGCCCACCATTGTTCCCCCTTCCTCCCAGCCTCCGAGTTCTTCCCCAGTTTCCTTCTCCTACCCATTTCCCAAACAGGATAAGTACTCCCAGAGTGAGTCAAAGCTGTCTGGCATGTCCAGTTGAGGCAGGACCTTTCACATCCTGCAAATATCAAGGGTGAGCAAGGTGTTCCTCTGTAGAGAATGAGCTCCAAGAAGCCAGTTCAAGCACGAAGAATAAATTCTGATCCCACTGCCAAAGGACCCAAAATTGCCTATGCCATTCGACTGTCACCCACATTTGAAGGACCTAGTTTAGTCCCATGTAGATTCCTCAGCAGTCTCTGTGGGTTTCCTCATCATGACCTTGACCCCTTTGCTGATAGGATATCTCTGCCCTTTTTTCAGCTGGACTGGGAGCTGAACATGTTCCCTTAATGCAGGTTAGGCTACTTCTACCTTTAGATTATTATTAATATTACTGGTCTACAGTAGCATTCATGTTCAAGTCATTGCATCACTACACTAGTTCATTTTATTTATTTATTTATTTCGGCTAAATAATAGTAATGGGATATAACTGTGGTTTATCAGGTGTTATTTTAAAAAAATACTTTGAATAGTTTCCCACAGGCATTATACATTCCTGACACTGGATTTTCTAAAGTTATTTTAATTGACTCACACCAGCTGAATTTATCATTGTCACATTGTTATGACCTTTAAGTAGGTTTTAGAAGCTGACAGATATTAGGAAAGGTAATTCTCATTTTGTTCCATTCTTTCCAATTACACACTTTGCTTTCTATGTTACATCTTAGTGTAGTGTTAAACTTTTGAATTTATTGTAAAATTATATTAGGGATAGTGAGTCATTTATCTTATTTCTGATCTAATAGCAATATCATTAGCAAGTCAGCATTTAGTTAAAGGACTTTCATCACAGCAAAAAAATATCAATTTGTAAAAATTGTTGGCAAAAAAGATTTTTCTCATTTATCATAGTTGCATGATACTCTTTGAAAATACTCTTTTGGTATCTATTTCCATCATTTTTTTTAACCTCTCAATTTGTTCAAATCACACTTTAAATTCAGTGACCTCTTTATTTAGTGCATACAATTACAAAGTTTTGCTAGGGTTTCATTTTTAATTTTGTCATAAATGTTCACAATTAATTGATATTAACCTTCATTTTCCAGATTGTTGTGTCTTCATGAAAATCAATATGGGGTCTTTCTATCTGTCTTAATTATAGGAACTTATTCAAACTGTGGTGAAGTTGTGGTTTGAGTATGTCAAAGTCCTATCACATCAGCTTTCATAGATTCTTATGGTAATTCCCAGAGACATTTTTCATTTATTATGAGGCATTTGATCTCCTGAGAGTTTCTGCTTCCAAAGTCTTTATTAGTTTTTACCCCATTGTTTCTCATACCTCTTTTATTTATACAGCTGGCAAAATTTCATGATCTCTGTAACTGTGTTTTGAGTCATTTTTTTTCTTTAGAGTTTTATATTTTCTGATCCTTGATTATTTACTTTTAACTTGTAAGACTTTCTGTAATATAATGAAAAATACCATAAAATATGAGAAACATGGGAATGCACAGCTCTGTGTATTGATCGCTGGGTCTTTATTATGTTTCACTAATACTTGTTTATATGCTTGTTTTGTTCCAATACCTTGTGAGTTCTTTCATTATCGCTGGGTAGAATAGCTTGAGATTAAAAAATGTGATCTCTGTGTTCTTTCTGCTTTGAATTGCTTCTGCCAACCATCTAGTCTTGATGCATTTACATAACTTTTCAGATTTTTTCCTAGTTCTGTGAAGAATGTCACTGGAATTTTGGTGGGGATTGTATTGAATCTGTTGGTTACTTTACTCTAGAGTTAACCTCACCTCAGTAATTCTTCAAATATAACAGTACAGAATGTCTTTCCACTGTCTAGTGTCTTCTTCAATTTCTTTGTCAGTGTTCTAAAGTATTATTCATAGAAGTTTTTACCTACTTTGTTAGTTTCATTTATAGTTATTTTTGAGACTATGTGAATGGGACATTTTACCCAATTTATTTCTGAGTAAGGCTATTAATAGTGTATATTTAATAACTTACATTTATGTTGATTTTTGTTGTGAATGTACTATGTTTCCAACATTTGTAATCTTTATACAATCTCAGAATTTATTAAACAACCACAAATTGATAAGCTTTCATAGTTTCAATGGTAGCAATTTGTCATTTAATATACTTACCTCAGTATAATGGCTGAGGCAAATTAAGGTACTTTTATTCTAATATTTATTACTAATATTAATTCTCACACTATATAATACATCTATCTACCTAGCATCTATCTTTCTTTCTATCTGCCTATCTATCTATCTATCTATCTATCTATCTATCTATCTATCATCTATCTATCATCTTTCTATCTATCATCTATCTGTTACAGGATGAATACAAGTTAAAAATGATGCAGCAAAGTTCAGAAGGTTTCAGAAGTGTGATGAAAGTCAATATTGCTAAACTTCTGTGGGATTATCTTTCTGCTATGACTATATTTTATTACCATTGATTATTAAAAGGGTGCTTTGGTCCATGGGAATGCAAGATATAACCAGGCAGGAAATCAAGCAGAGATACACAAAGCAGAAAGGGAGAGTTGGAGGAGATGTTGGGAGCCACCAGAGCAAAATGTAATAGAACACAAACATAGCCATGAGATGTGTGGCTATATATACATTAATAAATACGGATTAATTTAAGATATAATAGCTATCTAGTAATAGCCTGAACCATAGACAAACAGTTTATAATTATTATTAAACCTCTGAGTAATTATTTTATAAGTTACTGCGGGACCTCTGGACTGGGCTGGACAGGAAAGGACAGAAACTTCTCGCCTACTAAGCTAATAAACCAGAACAATAACAGAAGGGAGCTGTTAGAGTCAGTGTTTGAGAGCAAATCTATAAAGTTCAGCTACAAAATGAAAGCCTGAACAGGATCAGAGAACAAAAATACTGAGTTTAGGTACAGTTCTAGACTGGCAATAAACAGGTAATTAAGTAAGCCATAAGGATTGATCTGAACCTAAGCTCTAGAGGCAATTGATAAGTCTTCTATTTGTCAGTCCTCTGTACCACTAGGTTTCAGATGATAGTAGGTGCCATTCCATCACAGTTTTTGGTGTCTGTCACTTGAAAATGCCTAGGTGAAGCAGTTTTATAGTTTCTATGGACTAGCATATCTGGTAATATCTTGGGCCTCATTGCACTTAGTGTCTCCTTCCTAGGATAAAAAGGCCACACTACATAGCCAAGGGCTGAGTGGAGTCAGTAAGCCAAAAGCAAAGTTTCATTTCACAACAAGATTAAATGCAGTAAACTTGCCCCTATAGAAGTGTGAAGAAGGGATGAAGAGAACACCCTTATTATCTCAGCAGTCAAATGCATCCTTCCTTTTCTCATGGGAAGCCCAGATGTAGAAGTGGACTAACACTCAACTGCTTCTCTGCGAATACTGGGAAATGAGGAGAGACTCTTTATTGTATAGGTGGAAAACATATAAGCAGATTGGATAGAGTATATGATATAGAAGTGTGAGAATGGGCAGCCATTGCACCTCTTAGTTGGATGAGATCAGGGGTGCCTTTAACATCTGTTTTCTGGCTATTCCCCAATCATCTTGTGTATTTTAATAATCGAGAAGAGGGCAGTGTGTAATATTTTGTTTGTATTCTAACCAATAAAACTTGCCTGAATATCAAAGGGCAGAGATAGATGCTAGTTAACCATAGAGGCAAGGCAATGGGTGGCACACACCTTAAATCCCAAAACTTGGGATGAGGAAGCATAAAAAATCAGGAGTTCAAGGCCACCTTGGGCTACATGAGATTGAATTTGTCTAAGGAGAAGCAGAGCCAGGCAGTGGTCATGGCTCACACCATTAATCCCAGTACTAGGGAAGTGGAGCAGGAATATAAAATGGGTTGAGACAGGATCTCAGCCATTCAGTCTGAGGATTCATAGAGATGGAATCTCCCTTTTTCCACTGAAGAATTGGCAAGGTGAGAGGTGGCTGTGGCTCACTCCTTTCTCTCTCTAATCTTTCAGTATTTATCATGATATCTGGCTCTGTGTTTTTATCATCAAGTTAAATTAGAATTCAGGCTACAGGGAACTATCATTTATTTGGAAATATGTTCCTAGTGATGTCTTAACTTTATTCTTCTCTTTGTGAAGAACTTCCTAAAAGCACTTTTCTTGGATAATGTGAAATCCAAAGTGACAGGTGCTTCCAGTTGGTTATAGATCAATGGACAACTATATGATGCATATCATTTGCGAAGTACTATTTTATGTTGTAAATTCCATGCAAAACAAAAATGAGTTCCTGCCTTGTGAAAAACAAACAAGCAAACAAACAAAACAAAACAAAAACACCTTTTATTCTTTTAGGGACTTGATGAACATATGGACACAAGCAAAAAATGAATTCCAGGTTATAATAATTGTGAAGAAAATAAAGTAGGATCAGGTGACTATCTGGCAGATTAATTACCTTTGTGTTGCTGTGATCAAACACCATGACCACGGCAACTTATAGAAGGAAGATTTTTGTCCTGATCAGTGTTGTATTGCTGTGATCTTATGATCATCACAACTCATATAGAAGAAAGAATTTAACTGGGTTTTGCTTACAGTTTCAGAGATTTAGGACATTATCATCATTGTGACATACAGGCAGACACATTGCTGGAGAACTAGCTGACAGGGTTGAATCTGGATCTGCAGACAGCATGAAACAAAACTTTGGGCTTGAAATGGCTTTTTGAAACCTTAAAACCCACCTCTAGTGAGACATTCCTCTCAAAAGGGCCTCACCTCCTAATCCTTTGAAATAATGCCACTTCCTGGTAACCAGGTATTGAAGTCTATGAACCTATGAGGGCCATTCTCATGAAAACCACTAAAAGTTTATTTGAGTTTATAGTTCCAGAGAATTGGAGTGTATCATGGCAGGGGATGATGACAGCAGTTAATTGTCTTGGGTGGCAGAAACAGCTGAGTGTTCACATCTCAAACTCTGAGCAGGGAGCAGAAAGCACCAGAGAAAAATGGAAGTATCCCTTGACTCTTGATTTCCTGCCTCCAGTTACATATTTTCTCTAAAATGCTACTCCAGCAACCATCCCAAGCAGCACCATCAACTAGGGACAAAGTATTAAAGGACCTAAAACTACGATGAACATTTCATTCAAATTACTACAGTTACTATTTCATGCAGAAGAAAGACATAAAAGCCTGACATTTGATATTGTCATAGCAAACAAAATCAGCACAGGTCCTGAGAAAGGAAGCATCAGTATTGCAGTCTGGAGAGGGTAGGTTCCATGTGAAGAATCTGAGCACCACAAATAGGTATATATTATTTGCTCCTTTTATTGATTTATTATTCTGAAGAAACTGGACAATACTGTTGTGACATCTCTTAATTTTTAAGTGTTTACAACCAATCAACAGTAATTGGAGCCTTAAAAAAAACACATAAAAATATGTCTGAATTGAGTCAGAGGGTTGGCATTGCTAGGCTTTTTTCACAACCCATTGAGTTAAGGTGTTTTCAAAAATCATAAAATCATACCCAAACAGTAAAAACATATCAATTGAAACCTATGGAGATTAAGCAAAGTAGCTGTTTCACATAGCTAAGAAATTTGCTTCCATAGATCTGAGATGAGATATTAAAGCTCTTCTGTTGCAGAAGTATATTCAAGGCATGTCTCATTGCCTCTGATTCAAGACATGTGTTATACACCAAACACATCAGGCACTGTAGTGATTGATCTTGTTTGCTTTCCATACACAGCCAAAGGGGTAAACAAAATGAACACATCTTAATTATATTCAATAATCACAGCAATTACTGCCATAAAATGATTGGGTAGTTGATGACAGGACAACATTCAAAAGAAACATGAAACTAAATGTGTAGTCATAGAGCAGTGCGTCATAGAATGATAATTGAATCCATTTTAAATGATGTCAAAATCAAAGAAGTTTCCTGCCTTGGTGTCAAATATTTTAACAAGTACAGTACACCAAGTTGAAGAGGACAAGCTGATACCATTGAACTTGAGGTGACTCTTGGAAAGCCGAAAAGTCTCTTTCTTTACCTCTGCATTGTCTTCAGAAACTGTCTTATTTTTATCCCCTTGATGAAGACTGGCAGTGTTTGATGACAGAAAATAGGTAGCATGATTCATTCATGAGATGCAATAGAAAAAGCATGGGGAAGCAAAATAGCACTCCACACCTTTCTTGTGCATTATTTCCCATTTTTATTTTTTAATCTTTTATTAATAATATGTTAGCTTCCTAGAAAACTGCATGGTCGGTGGTTTGTTTTTTGTCATTGGTTGTGACGGGTTTTGTTGTTGTTTTATAACTGTATCTGCATCTAAGGAGGGAGTGTGTCCTACTTAGCTCCAGCTGTCAATTTGTCACATGCTAGAGTCATCTGAGGAATTTTCATTTGAGAGGTTTCCCAGATCAGGTTGACCTGTGGCCATGTCCGTGAAGAATTGTCTTGTATGATTGATGATGATATGGGAGGTATCAACTCACTGTGGGTAGCATCATTCTTTGGCAGGTGGGCCTTGACTGCTTAAGTGAACAAGAGAAAGAGAGAATGGGCCAGTATGGAAAATTTCTCTATAGTTTCTGTCTCTAGGTTCCTGCTTGCACTCTGATACTGGCTTTCCTCATTTGTACACTATGAAGTATAAACCAAACTCCACAAGGTGTTTTTGGTCATAACATTTGTTGTGGCAAGAGAAACTTAGGACAAAGTGTAAAACAGAAATATAGATAACAGGAGGAAACATGAGGGATCCAAATATTTTCTTAAAGAGTTTGACATTTGAAGCCCTCAAAGGTAGACAACCATTTCAAGTAAGTTTGAAGTAGGCAGACCTAGAAAGCTAGAGTAGCATTTCCTTGAGCCATTGGTGGGTTCCAAGTTGGATCCTGGAGATGAAAGAAAGTCAAGAGACTGTGAGGCATATGACTCAGTAGACCTAGCTTCTAGTGTTTGCTCTGTGGATGTCTGCTGCCAGTTTAGTTCCAGAAAATTCCGGATCTGCTCCTTTTTCTCTATGATAAATCCAATGACAATATAAAATTTGGAATTCAGAGCAAAGGTTTTAAAGTTTAAAAGTACTAGTTAAATCTTGGTAATTAACAAACAGAAATTTATATGCAGATTCTTAGATGCAATGGCATTTGGAAGTATATTATTTCAGGGACCTAAACTTATTTTCTTCAGACTTGTTCCTGGATACAACTATAGTCAGCATGACCATTTATAAGAAAGCATCCTATACCTCCACTAACACTAACACTGCCTTGAGTAAATGTAACTCTCATGTCTGTGCTGCCTTAGGAAATAAAAGACAGGCTTTACATGGCCTCCCAGCTGAGACTTAGCTTAATGGAAAAATCATAGTAGTATAGTTTGTACATTATCTAATAAATATTCTATCTATCTATCTATCTATCTATCTATCTATCTATCTATCTACCATCTATGATTTTATCTTTCTTTAAATCTTGTTTCAGGACTTCATGTAGCCCAGGATTGCTTAGAACTCTCTACATACTTAAGACTGAACCTGAACCTCCTGCTTTTGCTTCTTGATTACTAGGATTACAGGCATTACCAACTTTATGTGGTACTGGGAATTGATCCCAGGGTTTTATGCATGTTAGGCAAGCATTCTACCAACTGTGTTACATCCCTAACTTCAGTCATTTTACCTTCCTATCTATCACCTATTATCTTTTATCTAGCAAAGACTAGTCTACGGGAGATTGTTTTATAACAACTAAGCCTTCACAAGAGGATGATGTAAAAAATAGTTGTATGTTCATTTTTGAGTAGTCTATATAATAGTTATCTATAAATTTACCATTCCCATAAGCATAACAATTACCATATTAGATCACTATAACTTGACTATTAATGAATTTTCAAATTCTATATGCTTAATTTGTATCTCAGGGTAAAGAGAAAAGGGATTGGTAGAGGTAATTAAGTCACAGAAGATCCATCCTTATTTGTAGAAGATGCCATCATCAATTTATTTCTTCCCTCTCTTTGTACTGACAGAATACAGCACCATGATGCCATCCTGGAAATAGAAAACAAGACTTCTTTTTACACTAACCTTCTGGTACTTTGGTGTTGGATTTCTTAATACAGAACATTGTAGGAAATAAACTTCTATTATTTACAAATTACCCAACATCTTATATTTTGCTACAGCAGCAGAAATAGACCCAAAGTACCAATGACATCAGAAATCCCCATCACAATCTTTCCAGTACATGGATTTTTGTTTGTTTGTTTGTTTGTTTATTTGTTTTGACTAAAATGGACAGATTTAACGACTTGAATTACTTCTTGATCTCTCCTCAGAATGCATATATCCTGTGAGTGCTAAAATTAAAGCAGTTCTCTTGATAGCATGAAATTATTCTTCTGAGGTGGATAGCACTAGCTGTTAACTTGGAAAGCTCTAGAATCACCTCAGAGACACAGCTCTGAGAGTGCCTGTGAGGAATTACTTAGACACAACTACTTGAAGAGGGAAGACCCACAATAAGAGGCATTGTCATTCTATGGTGAGTCCTGGTCTAGGTAAAAAGCATCAAGTGGCAGAGTACCAGAACACATATCTATTTCCTGAATGAGGACACAATAGGAGCAGCTGCCATAAGCTTCAGCTGCCGTGGCTTGTCCCATGGTGGACTATACTTTCCCACCAGGGTCTACAATAAAAGCCCCTTCTCTCTAAAATTCTTTTGTCTGGGTATTTTACCATAACAATGAGAAAAGTGCCTTACACATGACCTGAATTAAAAAGTTAGAATATATAGAAATAACCAGGTTTTCTAAGGTATTGCTTTGCTCAATACCTAGGTGCAAAATATTTTTTAAAAGAACTCAACCCCTCCAAATATTCCATCTCTTGTATCCTGGTTAAGAAGAACCTTCAAATATCTGGTTTAGTGAAGAAAATACAATCCCATTTGCTGAACCCACCATGAGTCTAATTTCTTATATGTAACATGAAGAATGCATAGAGATGTAACCAGAAGGCATGTTAAAGTTTGACATTAGGAAGCATAGGTGATTTGAGACCCAAGTAAGGCATAGACCTTGAAAGTTTGTCCATCAGTTACTTTGCATTTCCAACATTCATTTCCCTTCTTCTGGGAACACAGACTGAATTTGACTCTAAACATTATTTGTATACAACACAGCAAATTTCATAAAAGTTTTCAGTCAAGGTGCCCTGTCTTTCCCTGAGCAAGGGATTCAGGCCAGTGTAGGTTTGATTCTCATGCCTTAGTGAACTGCAAAGAACTCTCCTAACAGAGTAGGCTAATTCTGAAGATCAAATGGGAATGCTCAGGGTGAGTGCTGAACAGGTTACCACAAAGGAGGAAACAGTCGAAGCATGGGATTCTCTCAAAAATCTCTTTAGCTGACTAATGCTCCAGAGTATAGAACACTGAGTTTTCCCTCAATTCCTAAAGTACTTTTGATTTATACTTATTTGTAGCAACCATTAAATCCCCTAAGAAATGCATGCTGGCTTCAATTCTGCCTGTGAGAATCATACAGAAGGTAGCGAACTCAGTCTTTTAAACCTTTTAACAGTAGTCAGTCTGGCAAGGGTATATTATATGTGCTTATTGAATGATTTGTGAATATGTGAAAGGGAAACCTGTTGGGATAGATGTTATCAAGATATATTTTATTCATGTGTAAAACTATCAAAGAATAAAAAATCTTAAAAATTATTTCTAAATGAATGAGCATATATTGATCAATGTATCACCTAATTAATTAGCAGACAGTAACACCAACAAAAATGATTCATTAACTCATGTGCATAATGGGAGCATTGCTATGGACACACAAATAGGTAAGGGCTAATAGTGCTAATTCTAGAAGTTGGGGCAACAGAATCCAGTAGAGCTAGAAAACGGGCAAACATAGTCATTTGTGCATTTATCAGATGGTCTTTTGTAGCAGAATGTTAGACTTTGTCTCCATGAGTGATATGCACAAGCCATGAAAGCACTAAACTACAAGATTGGCTTATATTATTTAAGTCTTGACAAGAGAAAGACCTAATAGCAGTTTGGTGATTTCCCAGGAAACTATGAGGAGAAGGAAAGAGCTGAACACAACTACCTTAGTTACTTCAGACTGTTACTAAAAGTCTACAATAAACTAGTTGGTTTATAACTTGAGAAATGTATTGCTTATGCTCAGCATGCTAGGAAGTCAAAGGAAAGGGTGTTAACATACTTGGTATTTTCTAAGGACAGACTTTCTGGCTCCTGAGTGTCTTTTCAGTGCTATCAAGTGCCAGTGGTATATCAAGTGTAGGATATCTTCAGGACTTTTTATAGAAGTGCTGATACTTTTAGTGAATTCTGCCCTTATTCCATAATCACCTTCCAATTCACTTCCTAATGCCATACTTGGGGCCTGGGTTTGAGCATAAGAATTTCAACAGGAGATGGTATTTGGTTTCCAGAATAAGCCTTTAAAGAGTGGAAAAATAACTTGAAGTTGTTGCTGAAGAAGTATTGTGTTGTTTGAGGATTCAAGGAAATAATGCTGGAAAGTATGAGCTCTCATTAAAGTAATGAAAGTCAGTGTGCTAATGAGACAGCAGTTAAAATGATCAACCATAAGCCTCATGCGGGGTACAAGAGATAGTTCATTAAAAGAATCACTTCTACCATGGAGGAGGCCATGGTAGAATTGGTTCAATTGGTGTAGGGTAAATTAGTTATAATAAGTAAGTATAGGTCATAAAATTTATCTTACATCCTCATTAAGGCAATTTTAATAATGATTCTATCATTTATATTTTTTCAGGTTAAAACAACTGTTACATTAGGGCTTCATGGTAGAGTACTGACTTGATGTGTACAAGGTTCTAGGTTCAATCACATCAATAGCCAGTTTCATAAATAAACTGTACAAGTAACAGAGATAGAAATTTGGTCACTTACATTAAATCACGCTCCATAAAAGGTGGAGCCAATACTTATCTGTTCCCAGAGTATAAGGCTGTTGTTTTTGTTCTTTAAAATTTAATTAAAAAAAAAATATATATATATATATAGGGGGGGGGTTGTGCATGTTCTTATGGAATCCAGAAGAGGATATTATGTCCATGGAGCTAGAGTTACAGACAATTGTGAGCTGTCTGATATGAGTACTGGCAATCCAACCCAGGTCTTTTTCAAAAACAATATGGGTTATTAACCACTGAGCAATCTCTCCAGTCCTCAGAGTCTAAGTTTTAAGTTATAGAAATACAGCTAGGGAATTTGGATAAGAGATAAACATCTGATGCAGTCACCTTAGGAAAGAAGATTGTTGTATGCTTCTCACGTGTTGAATAACCAAGAAGGCTAAACCAAACACACAGAGAAAGGGCATCTTCTTGCTCTCATTTCTGAGGAACTGGGCTGTCAATCTTCTGAATTCCAATGTGAAACTCTGTTTCCTGGGCTTTTCCCCTGAGGGTTATAACACGGACTCATTTGTATCTCACGTTTCTGACCAAGAATGAGTCAGACCACCAGTCCTAGCTCCCATATGGCTACTTCATCAGTTGGGAATTTTTGTCCTCTAAAATGGCACAAGGGTATCTGGCTATATTCCAGGAGTCTGGTCTCTGTGGAAAGACCTGATTTCTAAATAAGCATGGAGAAATCCTTGATTTTATAAATAAGGATCCTCTCAGTCTTGAGGTTACAATGTTTTGGCATACCCAAGTTTCATTTCTTATCTACAAAAACATTTTAATGTGATGCAGAGGAATCTTGTAATTTTGTGATGTGCTGTTAGTACAAACGGCACATACGCTTTTGGTAGGTACATGGTGACATAGTTGCCTAGGTGACAGCATTCTTCATCCACTGAATTTCACTTTTAATTTTATGACAATCTATTCCCATTTGGATGAAGACTTGAAATATGTTAAGAAAAATACAGCAGCCAACTGATTGTTCTGGTTAGTTCTTTGTGATTTTTTATTATTTATTTATTTATTTATTTATTTATTTATTTATTATTGTTGTTGTTGTTGGAGTATGTGGAGGGGGTATATGCATCTATACTGCAGTGTACATAGAGCTGTCAGAGGGCAACTCTCAGAAATTTGTTCTCTTCTATTCTCAGTTTCTAGGGATTGAACTCAGGTAGGAAGGCTTGCACAACAAATGCTCTTACTTTCTGAGTCATCTTGCTGACAGTGGTTCATTCTTTTTAATGATGACCAGTAAATCAATAAAGACTGTCTTATTTTCAACTCAGAGTCCATCATACAATCACCATTCCTTCTCATCCATTTCACCTTTAGTAAGATAATTTTATGGGATGAATCCTGGGTGACATGTTTCTTGTAATTCAGATTATTCTGTGCTTACTATCGATGTGTGACAGGCATTTAAAGTTATATGAGTAGAATATTATATGAGACTTGGGATATTCTTTTGAGATGATCTGCTGGGGTACAATAAATACAAACCCAGGCAATAACTTTAACTCTGGAATAAGTAATGGGAAGACATTTGTCGAGATGCGAACACGTTTTGAAAAACACTATAATAATCCCACTTACAGCTTACACATGTCTCTTGAAGAGCTTCATACACACAGAAGGGAACAGATAAAAATAAGGACAGAAAGTCATTTCAGAAATGCCGCACTTACTCATCTTGTAAAATAAAGCTCTTTACTCTGTCACTTGTTACTGTACTGTCAGCAAGAGGCAATGACCTAATTCTGTCTTCTGTCTCTCATCATTGGTAGCAGAGGGAGATGCACTTTTACTGTGTTAATTAAACTCATTCTTTATCTACTAAAACTAAAGGGACACTCTTCTCTATTAATTTTGATTATGTAATTTGCTGCTAATACAAAAATCCCTTCTTCCAGTTTTCATAATATTTTGAAATGGGCAATAAAATATGCCCAAATAAACACTCAGGTTTGAAAGTCCCCTAAAAATCTTTCTGTCTCAGTGACAACTTGTAAATTCTGGGATTTATTCATTGTCCCACTTTTCCTCAAAGATAAAATAGTCCATAAAATGTTACAGGGGCTAACTTCTTTTCTCTAATACAAAATAACCTGTGTTATCTTTTCATTCTGAAAGGGAAATAAGACCATAAGTTGTATTTGAAGCAAGATGTTAGAACCAATTAGGGAATAAAATCAATTAAAGAACAATGTTTACTAGCACAAGATTTTCTTTCATCTACTACCAAAAATAATGTTGAAATACCCTTCTTTAAAAACAAGTGAATCCTTCCTTCTACAGTTAAGAAAGAGGGGTCATATAATCTGCAGGAGTCTTTGCATAGATAGGGGTTTTGACAAATGAGAAAATGGAGGTTCAATAAAGGTAAAAGAATCCTACAGTTTAGTTTATCCAGCTGGCAATGGAAAATAGAGATGAAATCATACCATTTTAGTTCCCAGTACAGCTTTTTTTTTTTTTTTTTTTTTTTTTTTTTTTTTTTTTTTTTTTTTTTTGCGTGTTTAATTATATGTTCATGTTGCAGAGTGGCTATCAGAGTGGGGGTCAGCTTCACCCTCTTATTGGATATCACACACTTGTTTTCTCCCTTCCATGTGAAGGATCTTCCCGTGCTTGTGACATAGGATTAAGCATCTGTCCCTGCTGTCAGCAGGCTTAATCCTCTAAAATTTTGTTGCAGTGACTGCACATTAAGAGTTGTTACACAATGTACTCATCCCTCAAAGGCAAGGCTCTCCAGAAGTCAGGGTGTGTGTTTCAGTGACTGTGGGCGGTAGCTTTGCTTGATACTTTCAGTATTACACCTACTTCTAGTTGAAAAGATTTTCATTTGAATGCCAGACTTTATGATACACTTTGCACAAATCAATTTATGTTTAATTGGTCTCTCCTGTCGACCTCATTACCTTATACAAGGCTTGATAAATCAGTTAATAAATTTATTAGATAACTACCAAGGGCTTGGACACTGTCAGATTTTATTGAGACACTATAATATACATTTTTACTCAATAAAAGTAGAGATCAGGAATTCTGAAAGATTAATTTGAATGATATTAATAAAAAAAAGGAGGAGTTATATAGCTAGATGTGTTTGTGGAATCAAGTTAAATTGCTTCCTAACTGTAAGACATTTCAGGGTCTTCAGTATGCTAATACAGATCAGAATCCTTCCCATAGGGGACATCTTATACAAAATTTTCCAAATGTAATGGACTTTTTGAATCTACTTCCTGAAGAATATCTGAAAGGACTAATATTTCTTTGAAGATACTTTGATATGTTTTTCCATAATTTGAGGAAATATATTCATTACAGTAAAACTTTATCAAGAATATCTATATGACTTAAATTTCATGGTCTTGGTAAAAATTAATATGTATACTAAAATCCAAATGATCTCAGAATATGCCTATCTCAAAAATGGTACCTGAGAAATGGGTATATGTAAGGGAACCAATTTTCAGATCCTCAATTTTTTTTATTTCCACTTTAAATGTGTATGTTTATATTCATGTTTGTATATATGTATGTGTGTGTATATTCATACATATATAGAAATTATTTTCCTAACTGACCTGTGAGGAAATAGCCTGATTTTAATGAACTCCACTGCTTTTGGTAATATGGCTTCTGATACTCTATAAAATATTTTTACCTTTATTGTTTAAATTTGTTTCCCAGCATATAACCAAAGGGTGGGAGTCTCATTCTTTCTTCAGAGACAAGAGGTTTGACTAACTGAAAAAGAAATTCTTTTATGGTATTGATAAAACTTTGCTTTTATCAGTAATTTTTTTTCAAAGACCAATTGCCTATATGAAACTCAAATGCAATATGTAATGAATTCATGCAAGTTAAAAAAAAGATGCAGGAGTATTTAAAGAAAAAGTAAGTCAAATACTTTTCAATTCAGTATTATTGAAAATTTTATTACTCAACTCCAGTTTGCTCATGGATCACTACAATCATTTTAAGTACAATTGCTTCAGGACATTTTTGCCATAAAAATGGCAAGTAAAGGAATGATGAAACCTGCTATTATCAAATTTTCATTCCCATCTGTTTATTCAAGTAAACAAAAAATTTCTGAGCTTAAATATTTGAAAATGAAAACAAGTGATGATATTATCATGATGATAGTATTTATGATGATGGTAGTGTACTGGTGGGTTTTGTGTGTCAGTTGGACACAAATCTGATTCACCAGAAGGGAAGGAGCCTCAGTTGAGGAAATGTCTCCATGAGATCCACCTGTAAGGAAGTCTTTTCTCAATTAGTAATCAATGGAGGAAGGCCCCGACCATTGTGGGTGGTGCCATCTCTGTGCTGACGGTCCTGGGTTCTATAAGAAAGTGGGCTAAGCAAGCCATTGGAAAGTAAGCTAGCAAGTAACTCCTATCCCTGGCCTCTGCATCAGATCCTGCCTCCAAGATCCTGCCATGTTTGGGTTCCTGTCCAGACTTCCTTCAGTGATGAACAGAAATGCTTAAGTATAAGCCTAATAAATACTTTCCTCCTCATGGTGTTTTATCATCTAACTATGATATGTAGTAAAAAATAAATAGTTGGGTATGTGGACTATATAAAGGACTAGCCCCTGATGAATCTGTCTAATTTAGAGATTATGATATGATACTACTTATCATTAGTAACATGTGCTTTAATATTAGGCCCAAAACCATCTCTAGTGACTCAGAATGAAAAGTGTTTTGAACCCTTGTAGTTTATGGTCAATTGGTATTTGTAAATTTACCTCCCAATTTGCACATATTTTCTGTTATATTAACAAGTGTGTCAGTAGTCAATGTAGACCTTCATTCCAAAAATGACTTTCTTTTCCCTCAGGGTAAAATTGTGTGGAGAGGAGCATGGTAATAAAATATAAGGATAGAATCAATGACACATGGTGTGAAATAAAGAATTTGTCTTTACAAAGTGAATGTGAATTTTAACTTGTCCTGTTTTATATTGTCTTGCAGAGATTTTTACAGAGCAACCTGACAGTTTAATTTTTAAAACATATTATTATTCAAAGCTTTCCAGAAACAAAGCCATGTTTACTATTCACCTACAATAAGACAGTCACTCTGAGGGGCTACTTGGGTTCCCAGAACATAATACAAACTGCAGAAGATCAAGATTAAACTCCTAGCTATAATTTTGTACTTTAAATTATGCCATGTACATTTTTGTGAAATTAATCATTACCATTAATTTGCTATTATCTTCTATTAGTTATAAACTAAATTTGATAAATTTTTTGAGACAAGCTTTCTCTCTGTACACCCAGTCATCTTAGAATCTGTAGACAAGGCTGGCCTCAAACTTACAGAAGTCCACCTGCATTTGCTTCCCAAGTGCTGAGAAGGTGTGCATGACCATCACCAAGCTAAACATGATAATTTTTATGTAATTGTATAGATGGACATGTTTTCCCCTAAGTAATCTTAAGGTACAAATGAGATAAAAATTTTGAAGATTTATGATTTATGACATAATGTGTGGGGACCAGTCCTCTAATATAGTCTTCTTTTGTGCTCTGTGTGTGCAATTTATTTTTTATGTTTTAGTTGTTCTTGAACTTTCAAAAAGCTTTTAATGTATCATCTTCTATGTTACTTTTGGATTTAACAACATATAATTATGTCTTTCTTAAATTGGTGGTAATATGGACTTTCCAGAACAAAATAAAGCCATATTTCATCAATATAGTGAAGGTCTATTACCACCAAAATTTTATTTTTCCATAACATCAAGCTAAGGAAATTGGCTAAATTATTACAAGAAACTCTCAAATACTTTTCAAATGGCTTTCAATATATTGACATAATTTACAAAAAAATAAAATGTAAAACAATATAATCCTACTATCAAATGTAAGTACAACACTCAAATTCTACCAATTGCCTCATTAGCATCTTTTTTCTTTATAGCCCAAGGAGCAGACATATTACTTGTTGCATTCAGTGGTTATATTGTCTCAGTAATAGTTTCTAAGTCATTTTTCTCTCTTTGGTGACTTTGACCTATAAGAAAGTACATTGTAGTAGAGCTGCACAATTTTTCTTTATAATTAAATCCATATTATACATTTGTGACAGAAGGGCACAAAAATAATACTGTGTCCTCAGAGCATTCACTGATACCAATCTGGCACACTGCTGGGGAGATGAGTTTCCAACACTTAGTCAGGAGTCTGGCCACCAGTCTCCCCACTGAGAAGGTTAAAATCTTATGCTCTTTGTTTTTATAAACAAAATTGTCATTTATAAGTAAAATTCTATTTGGGACTTCATATTTACATTTATATGTGTGATTATTAATTTTGAGGCTATAGGGTATTATGCATATCAGGCAAACACTTTCCCACTTAACTACATGTCCATTTCTTTTCTTGATAACCCATTAACATGTATGGAATAACGGCATAGGGTAATTATCATTCATCTATGACTTCACATTTTTTAGAAATAATTATAAAGTAGATTTCTATCTAAACTTTTTATGGTGAATCTCTGCCAAATTATACATACAAAATTATAGCATGACATTTTAAAAACCTTATTTGGGGAAACAGTACATAGTTCTATTTTAAAATAGCTAATCAGATTCTACTATTTGATTCTGTATTTCTAAAGAGATTTTTGAATCTCAAGACTTGGGATTAAATTCCTGCCCTAGTCTTTATTACTGCCACAAAATTTATTTCTCTATCTCAGTTGAATCTTTTATTAAATGACAACACTTAAGCCTGCATTTTTAACCTGTGACATTAGAAAGATAATTGGGTAACTAATGTCCCACGGTTTGGGACAGCTGTATGACAGGGCCAGGAAGGTAGAAGACAACACTTGTATACTCTTTACTCTTGAGGAGCCATTTCCTCTCCAAATGAATTTATAGGTGCAAGTACTACAAATATTTTTGTTATAACCCTAGATTAAAGAATATCTCTCTCCTCTCTCTCCTCTCTCTCTTTCTCTCCTCTCTCTCTTCTTCTTCTTTCTTTCTCTCTTCCTCCCTTCTTCCCTCTTTCCTCAATCCCCCCTCCTCTCTCTTACACACAAAGTTCCCAAACTAAGTTAAATGAAGGTACATCATAGTATAATTTTAAAACCCTGACCAAAGTCTTTGATATCAGTGGTCACAAGAAATCTCTCTGCAGTCTTAAGCTTCTTGGGTGCAATGTCTCTGCCTACACTATACTGATGACTTTTCACAGCAGTTGGAACACAATATTCAAAGGTAAAGAGAACACCAGCTATGGTACTTCTGCAAAGTTAGCTGATCCCTTCCTGAACTGTTACTGTGCAAACTCACCAATTGCTGCAGTGGAAAACTCATTTACAAAGCTGGAGCTTCCTAACACAGCCTCCATCTACATGGTGTTACACATACTAGACTTTACTTAGGTGTTGATATTTCATGCATGGGAAGAATACTTCCATATATTTCTTAAGAAAGTGCCCCCTTTCATTCTCCCCCCTTAGCTATCTTATTAGTTCATTAATTTATTAATTATTCAAATAATATTTAATGAGCACCTATTATAAGCCAGTCATTTTGGTGTCCCTCTGGCTCCCTTTACCCTGACTGATGAGGATAAGATTCTAACTGTGATTTTTCCATTTAACTGTGGTATTTTCATTTGCATATGTATTTTTAAATAATTTTTACAAACTGTACAATATCATAAAATATTAAATTATATTAAAACTTTGATTTTGTTTTTGTCTCTAGGATTACTATCAAGATATCCTGACCCAAATAATGATCAGGTAGATAGTGGATGGATGCACAATTGTACCCACAAATCCCATTTTAAATGAGACCCATATATAATTTTATTATAACTAAGCAACATTATTGTACTTGATAAACCCCTAGCATCAACTATGTGTAAGTTTTTGCTAGCTTCTGTTCCTGTAATGAGACATGCCCATTTTCCCTATGTTTAAGTGGCAGATGCGCATGGCTACAGCCTTAGACTTACTCTGTATTCATAACCTAGAGAAGAGCAAATCGAGGTTATTCTGGGAACATGACTCTAGATCAATTACTCAAATCAAGAAATTTGTCTTCTGAAATTGGTTTTCAAAGGCATATTATTTTAAATGAAGGAAAAGATTGAAAATTTGAAACAATCATTTACTTTTGGGGTAGAAAGCACTGATCTCATGTTCTGCCAATTTTGTTTTATTGCCAGTGAAGGCCTATTTGAGTAGCACAGGACTGAGGTGAGAGCCACTTTTGAAAAAGCACTGTGAAGCAGAGGTCGATGGTGAGTGGATGTCTATCTGGGTTGGACTGTTTATTCCTCCCTTACAGATTTGGCCTTCCTAGTTCACACTATCTCTCAGCTTATACTCTCCAAAGACATTGTTAATAACAGCCTTTAATTGGCAAAGAAATCATTGCCACTATTTTTCACATCTGAAATCGAAATCTAATAGACTTAAGTGGGTGTGAGTAAGTCATTTAAGCATGTTGATTTGCTGTGTGTCTGTGCAGGATGCTGTGGTTGCCATGGAATCCCTGCCTGATTCCTGTGAAGGTAGAGCTGATTGAATCTATAAAAAGATGAACGTGGAAGATATGTTTATAAAATCCATTTTGGATGGAATTGCTACAGTGATCCAATCTGCATGTGTGTTTTATTTTGTTTCAGTCCAAATTCCTTTATTAAATGTTTGTTTAAGCAGAGTTTTAGATAGCTGGATACTTGATTAAATCTCACTCAAATAATGAGTTATTAAATCAAAGTGATTACGGAACAGAGGTGGAGATGAAAGACAGTTTCTATATCATCATGTTTTTATGTATTTCTTCATGTTGGAATATGTAATATCCTTGAGAACTTGAATATTAGTGGATGGTTTAAAATCCAGTGAGATATGGGGCTGTAGCAATTCTATTGCTGTTTAATACACCAGTGATATGGGACTCAGGTAAAGCAAAGCAATAACCACTCCCCTTCCTTGTCTCTCCCCTATGTATGAATGGTGGGGTGACTTATTTTAGGTTTAGAATTAAGACATGTGAGCTCCAGACCAAATTCTACAACTATCTACGGGACCTTTGGCAAATCATTCTTACACTCATTTATTTTCAATATCTTCAGCATAAAATCTCAAATTGGACAGGATTTCTTTGAAAGGTTAGTCCCCATCAGTCATTTAGTGTGTTTGTGTGTGTGTGTGTGTGTACAATTGGCATCTGTTAGGTGGCAGAGTACTTTGAGGCAATATCACTCATTTTTTAAGCTTGTATGTAACAGAGTTTCTATTTTATCCAAGCTCAATTTTTTTGAAATTAAGAGAATAGCATTGATTTTTTTTTTTTACTCACAAATTCATTCTTAATTTGGAGATAAAATGGGGAGGGGGCAGGATAAACTCCATACTGTAGTTGAAATAGGTCCGAACCTGAACTCTGGCTCCTGTCACCTGACAATCGGGAGGCAATTTTATTCTGTTAGAATCATATAGATTACATGTGTCTATCTTACAAATAGATTTAATATTTGGAAAAGAGTTTCAGAAATAGAGGGCCTTATAATGAGAGGGTATTCATGTGCTTAGGTATTGATTGCTATGCGAGGAATCAAGTTTTCAGGCTCACTGGGAAGCAAGCCTACTTCTGTTTACACAAATGTGTCAGAAATTCACCTGGGAAGAGACAGTGCTCCTGGAATAAATACTGTTGGCACATTGTCCTGAACTGGCTTCCTAAAAAACAGGCTTGCTAATAAAGAGCTGCATAGTCAAGTATTATTTGAATGTGCTCCAGGAGAGAGACAATTGAATGTAGGGAAGACAGATTAGAACAAATAGTGTAGCTGACTTGCTGTGTTTGCACAGCTGTATCCTTAGTAGGTCCAACATGGATCGATGAAGCTGAGATGGCCCTTGAAGTATGCAGATTGTGACAACTGGAGTGTAGCTTTCTAACCAATCATTAACCAGACACTGAGTAGTGAGCCTCTGGTGCATAGGGTCTTGTAGGTGAAGGTCTAATAATTGACAACTGGGAATAAATGCTGTCATGGAATGAATGTGTATTGTCCCCCCAAAATCATGTGGTGAAATTGTGAAATTAAGGGTAATACTACAAAGAAGCAGAACCTTATGAAGAAACTATATTATGAGGGTTGGGTTCCATGTGAATGAGATTCATTCTTTTATAAAAAGGAGCACAAAACTATATCTTCTTTTATCATGTGGGAACAGCAAGACTATAATTATCCTGAAACCAGGAAGTGGATGTACACCAAATGTTTAAGCATTTTGATCTTGAACTTCTGGCCTCCTGTATATTATTTAAAACAGTCTAGGATGCCTTATAGTAATCATATGCCTGACAAAAGTGTCTTGGACCTTCAGAAAAAGTTTGGATAGAACATCACCCTGACAATTGCACTTAATCATATCTGTCTTAAATAGAATGTGTGATTAACAGGTTAAATTGTCTCCAAACTAGAACATTTTATTAACATTAGAAATTTTTTGTGTACTAGGCCTTTTCTTTTGGCCAACAACCAACTCCCAAATCATGACCCAGAGATTTATTAGTTATGAATGCTTGGCCTTATCTTAGCTATTATTTGAATCCACTTCTCTTTACCTGTGTTTTGCCTCCAGACTTTTTACCTTTCTTTTCTTCTGTGTATCTTACTCTCACTGCTTCTCATGTGCGGTTGGCAGCTTCCTGGCTTCTGGCCACAGATGTGTCCCTCTGTTTCTCCTTTATTCTCTCCTCCTTCTTCTCTCATTCCTTTTCAAGCCTAGATTTCTCCTATTTATTTTCTCTGCCCACCAGCCCCACCTATTCCTCTCTTGCCTAGGTATTACCATTTAGCTTTTTATTAAACCAGTCAGGTGTCTTTGGCAGGCAGGGTGAAATAGCAATACATCTTTTCAAAAATTGAACAAATGCAGCAGAAACAAATGTAACACATCTTTGCATCATTAACAGCAGCAGCAGAGACTAATGCAACTCACCTTTACACAGTCCAAGTAATATTCCACAGCATAAACAAATGTAATACATCTTTGCCCAGTTAAATAATATCCCAGAACACTTATCCATATAGTAAGCCAATTACATCTTATAAAGCTGCAAGGTCTATTAAGACCTGCTCAAAAGGAAACTCCTTCCCCATCTTATCTCATCACAAAATTCCACTTAAGCATACTATCAAATGTCAACGTGTATAAGCAGATTTTGTAAAAATATCCTTTGTTGATGTCAAACTAAACTGTGAGAGGAGCCACTGTTTAATAGCATTAGTGTTTAAAAACTTTTATTATTGTATTCATCCTTGAATAGGAAGCTATTTACACACAAGCTGTGATGATTTGAATATAATATTTCTCTAACAGGCTTGTGTGTTTGAACCCTTGATTCCCAGCTGTTGATTTTATTGCTCTGCTCATTGCCATAGAACCTTTATGTAGCATGCCTAGCTGGTAGATACATGTCACAGTGAGGGCAGAAAGCAGAGGATTATAATCTGGACATGCCCCATCTCTGTTTCCTGAATGCTGATGCATTGTAACTAGCAATCCTACCCCCTTTCTGTCATACCTGTGAGCCGCTCCCATCACCATGCTTCCTATACCATGAGAGACTGCATCCTCTCAAACTGTGAGCCAAAGAAATCCCTCTTCTAGTTGCTCTGGCATGTATTTAGTTGTGTCAATGAGAAACATAACGGATATAGAGAAAGACACTGGGAAATGAGGTCATTGCTGTGATAACTGCACTATGTGCTTTCTAGGCTTGGAAACTGATTTGTGAAAAATACAAAAGAATTTAGAGCTTGAACAAAAGATCCTAGATAACATTCATCAGAACTTAATAGGACATGTTGGAACAAGGTTGAAAGACCAGAATGCTGAGGGAAAAAAAAAGTATTACAAACAGTAAAGGCCATGCTTCTGATTGTAGGGGAAGCAAGGGCTCTCAAGTAGTCAGAGTAGTGGCCATTTTGGTTACATTATTAAAAAAAAAATCTGAGAAGAGCTTGGGCCTGTGTCTTGAAATTTTGATTAAACTTGTATTAAAAACAATAGACTAGCTTGTTTAGTACAAGAAATTTAAAGATGATATTACATGTAAGCTACAGCATTATTATTGCTCACTGTGTTTAGAGGGTTTTTAAGCATGAATTCAGAGAGGAAGTGCAACAGACCAATATGACAGTTATGCAGTGTGTCAAGAAGAAAGGGTTGAGTTAAAACTGTAAATAGCATACAAAACATGTCTAGACACAGTGGATATAATGCTAAATAGATTGGCATCATTAAGAAGAAACCTTGTTCCTTGCACACAGACATTAAGAAGGCTGTTTTGAGAACCTCATGCAGGGAAGGCTCCTGCACATAAAATTGTGTTCATTTAAAAGAAGAGTCCCCAAACAAAGAGAGCCTTTTCCAATAAAGTTGTGTAGAAATATATTTTCTGCAGATTTGTGAACAGATACTCAGAAGCCTCTGCCTCTATTGTAGAAGAGAGCTAGCTTGTATCTGAAGCTAGCATGAGAACTTGGTATCTTCCAGGTGGTGTTGGGTCCACAAGCATGCAGGATGCAAGAGTGAGGGGACGAGGGAAGCTTGAAACAAGGTACTAGAAATCTGCCTAAATATGTAGTAGACTGGTAATGAGAAAATGGAGTATCTTTGATTCTGATGGAGGTGGGGGGGTTGTTGATTTTTATTGTTTTCGGTTTTTTTTTTTTTCCTTTTCTTAGATGGGATTTAACTCAGGAATTAAGATGCTGGGCACTCACTCTCACATAAAACTTCTAGTAAATCAGTGGCCTCTGGGTTCTGGTCTCCTGAACCAGAAGAATAAGATTCACAGACAATGGGAGGCTATGTACAGGAAGGAGTTTAGAATAAGCTCATAGGTGAGACTTTGGAGAAAGAAGGCAGAGGTCCCATGCAGCAGGAACGGTGCCTACAGATGGGTACCCACCAAACTGCTCATCTCCAGGCTTTCTTTAGGACTTACAGCAGAGACTGGGTGAGACATGTGAAGGGAGATGAACTATTTAGTCTAATTGACCAGGAGATATCCAGGTACCTCAGAGTCTGAGTCATGGCCTGACATATAGCATTCAGACAAGGTGCTCATGTAAGAGGGAAGGACATATTGAAAAAACAGACCTCCCTTTCAGAGGCCAGAGAAGAAACAAGAAATTTTTGTTTAAACACTTCTGTCATCTCCAGCCTTCAGCAATGACAGTACTGCTAATGTGGGCAGGGGCATTGACAGCTTTTACCAAAGCATTTTTTTGTTACTTTTGAAGTCCTCTACCTTAGGACTGTCTGACTAGTGTTTGTCTTCTCTTCTTATCAAGAGTCCCTGAGTGGAGTTCCTGAGGGCATTGTTCTAAGTTATGAACGTGATGGATAAGTGTAAATGTAGTCTCAGGATATTGTAAATGTAAGAAAAAGGCAACATTTTCTGAGGAGAGCAGTAGCTAATAAATGGAATGATCTGAAGGAAGCCACATATTCCAAAGGCAACCGAGTTTCCAGGCCAGGATAACCCAAGGCCAGTGGAGAACAAAATAATGTTATCACAAGCCCCAGATGCTGAACATGAGGATGTTGGGTTTAGTCTTTGCCCAGCTGGATACAGTCTTTCTTTGATGATATTGCCCCCTCCCAATATTACTTTTTTAGGACTGGAAATGCTTTCTCTGTTCCAGTTTTCATTTGAAGTATGTATTTTTAAATTGTTACACCATACTTATGAAGTTGTCTTCTTGACTCTTAGAAATTACCTTGAACAAGACTCTGGGGTGTTTTGAAATTGGACTGAAAGTTATTTGTGTTATGAGGTGGCCACAACCCCAAGGAAGTCAGGAAGAGAGTGTTATAGTTTTCTTGATTGTATGCTCTAATGTTTGAACAATTGATTTCAGCTAGGCCTATCTCAGGAGGCTGTGGAACCTTCAGCTGGTGGGCTTTAGCTGGAGAAAGTAGATTATTACTGGCTAGGGATTAAGGGTTATAGTTGAGACTGGTTTTCTTGTTCCAAGTCTGCTTTGTGATTTCTGATACAGTGAAACTAGCCACCTAACCCTCTCAGGACCACAGCTATGAGCTTGTTCCTACTTCCATGCCTTCCCTGTCATGATGAACTGCATCCTTATAAACAGTGAGTGAAAACAGAAGGCTTAATTCTCTTTATTTGCATCTGTCAGAGATTTGTAATGGCAATGAGAGATATAACTAGTGCAAATCACACACACACACACACACACACTCATACACACATACACACACTCACACACACATACACACACACAGTCACACATTCCACACTCACACACACTCATACACATTATCATTTGGATGAATTACACTGTGCAATACATTAAAGTTAACTTTCTGGGGGCTGGAGAGATGGCTCAGATGTTAAGAGCACTGACTTTACTTACAGAGGACCTGGGTTCAATTCCTGGCAACCACATGGCAGTTCACTACTGTCTGTAGCTAAAACTCCATGAGTTCCAACAACTTTATACATATACACATGCAGGCAAAACACCTATGCACATAAAATAAAAATAATTTTTAAAAATTAACTTTCTGTTCATATTATTTTTGCCTTACAAGTGCTGGTCTGGGTGTAACTGACAACTGGTCTTCCTGTCACATGCAAAACAAAACAAAACAAAACAAAACAAAAAACAAAAACATAAATTGTATTTTTAAATGGAGCTTTATTTAGAGATCCAGCTGTCTGAGACTAATGGGTCATCATCCTCAAGATCTGTCTTCCATTTTATCTTCACTCAGAAGGTTATACAGGGAGAAGACAGGAAGCAGTCAGGCATTTCAAAGGTCAGTCAGGCCCCTCTAGTCCAGGAGTCAGTCTTATCTCTGAGATTTATGTTGTGGGAGTTTTATCACTTCTCTGTAGCTGCGGGCGGGGGGGGGGGGGGGTGGTGGTGGGATGTTATAAACAACAAGGCTAGAGTCTTGCATTCATCCTAAGCCAGTCATTTGGATGACAGCTATATTGAAGGTTAACTCAATGTAAACAATGCATTTGACAGTGTACATGGATAGAATCTTTCCTACAGAAAGAAATACTAATGTGCCCTTACAATGAAAATATGGGGTATCCAATCACTGTGACCTTATCACGGTCACTAGCTCACTCTGTGTACAAGCAACCATTCCTTTCTTTGAGAAAGCACTTCCAATGTGTCTGAACACCCAATACTGCAGGGTTCAACTCTGTCTTATACACTTATACTTTGCCTTCAGTACCAAGCACAGCACTGAGCACCCACAAAATATCTTACTTGCTCCATAAATGAGTACTGGGGAAATGTAACTAAACATGGTGCTAGGACCTGGAAATATGAAAAACAATGACAAACATTCTTAGGAGCTTCATATTACAGTAGTTTTTTTTTTTTTAACAACATTAAAAAATTTGAGCTAGAGCTTACTATGTAAATAATTTAAAAACGATTGACCGTGATACTCCAGGAAATCTTACATAGATACAAATTGTAGTAGGTGATACCTCTGGCATACACACATTTTAAGCAAGCTGATAGAGTAGTTATTTTGATGCTATTTTCTTTATATGTTGATGAGAAGAAGGATTACTGGTCAGTAAGAATTGGCAAAGTCATTATATCCATTGCTGCTCTACATTCTGTATAATTCACTGAAGATGTAGTTAAATGGGATGGGAAGATTGAGGGAACATAATGATAAGATTTGGAGTTAGGTCTAACCCACAGGTAGGTAATGAAATTCATACTCCATTGTATCTATCCTCTGGCTAATGCCAGTGTCAAAGGCTGCTAGCATGCCAGCCAGAATAGTGTCTTTTCCTAACTGTGGATTTCTTCTCCTCCACCCTGGTTCTTGAGGCGATCTCTCCTTGACTAATTCAGCTACGCTTCTAGCCAACTAGAACTCAATTTTGAATTCTCAGCAGCTAAGCTACTCAAAGACAGATGGCTTAGGACTGAGAGGGGATAGAGACCTGCAGTGGTCAAGGCCAGGGGACTTTCAAAAGTAAAAGTGAGGAGACAATTTAGCTATAGATGGCCTGTGTGAAGAAGGAAAATAAAATGATGATTATGTTTAGTTTGCTCTGATATTATCTGCATTTCTTCAATAAAATTTATACTGTGTGCTAGCAAAAAATTAATGCTGACAATTTTCCTTTGTCATTCATACTTTATAATAAATCATGACCTCTGGCTTCTTCATATCATTTGACATCTCTCCCTCTCTCTAACGTGATAGAATACTCATGATGAATTTGAAAATGGGAAGCAAGAAAAAAAATCAGCAAATTCTATCTCTGCCATTTCCATTTTTTACTTTTCAGAATGCTTCAGTATATTGAAAACTTTCTCTTGCTGAGAAAACACCTTATTCTTTTGTTTTGTCTCCTTGCTTTGTATTTGTTTTGAACCTTTCAGTAATGAATCCACACCCACAGCACTCACTATCCAAAGCTGCTTTCTCTCACACAGACTTGGAATTGTGCAGTTGTGTAGAACAACAGTTGACTTCTTTACTCTGAATCTCAATCCTCCTGACAGAGCTTTTGAGTTCTTCATGTTTGTTCGGCACCTCTACCGTTTTTTACATACCCCAGTAGACTTAAAAATTTAGACATATTATGAAGGAGTTAATTATTCCTCAGAATAAAAATAAAACAACAAAAGAAGATATAGATAATAAGCCCAAACTATTGCTCAAATACAAATTAAAAACATAAAGTTGACTGACCTCATTTTAACATTACATAATTGAATATTATATTTACATCTACCTGTAGGGGTATTGTGTTGTTTCATGGTAAATAATTGTCCCACCCACTGGTTTTAATAAAAAGCGCTGATTGTCCAAAGGCAGACAGGGAGTGTGGGCGGGGCTACCAGACTAAGAAAACTCTTGAGAACAGGAAGCACAGAGCAGAATACCAGAGAGAAGCCGAAAGAAGCAGAGGAGAACTATGTTGCTCTAAAGAAAGGTACCGAGCCACATGGCTGAACAGGAAACATGGGTTAGATGAAGGGTAGAGAGCTAGCAAGTGATATGCCTGGGCCTTAGGCTGATCAGCCAAAAACTACTGAAAGAACCTGTGTGTCTCTGTGAGACTGTGGGACTGTGGGACTGCAGGACTGTGGGTCTGAGGGTCTGCTGGTCTGCCGGTCTGTGGGCCTAAACCTAGAGGTTAGGTCCGAAAGTCCGGGCCAGAAACCTCCTACTACATCTACCTGTCTGTTCTTATCTATTTACCTATATCTGGCTATCTTTCTATCTCTCATCTGTCTGTCTATAATTTATTTATTGTGCATATGTGTGCATATGTGTGTGTGTGTCTGTGTGTGTGTGTGTGTGTCTGTCTGTCTGTCAATTGTATATGTATATGTATGCTGCAGCTCATGTGCGGAGGTCAGAAGACATTTTGAAGGAGTAAGCTCTGTAGTGGGAAGTTTCTGGCCTGAACTTTTGGGCCTAACCTCAAGGTTTAAGCCCGCAGACCCACAGACAGGCAGAGACACACAGATGCTTACAATAGTTTTAGGCTGATCGGTCTAAGGCCCAGGCATATGACTTGCTAACTCTTTACCCTTAAACTAACCCATGTCTCTTAACCTGTTCAGCCATGTGGCTGGGTACCTTTTCTTAGAGCAGAAGAGTTGTCCTCTGCTCCTTCCGGCTTCTCTGTGGTGTTCTGCTCTGTTCCTTCCTGTTCCTAAAGGCTCCTGTCTGGTAGCCCTGCCCACACTTCCTGTCTGCCTTTGGCCAATCAGCACTTTTTATAAAACCAGTGGGTGGGACAGTTATTTACAGTGGGACAACATAATCTCCCACTGTAATCTCTCTAACATGTAGTTTCAGGGAATCAAATTCTGGTCTTTCAGGCGTTGTGATAGGCAGCTTTACCCATGAAACCGTCTCATAAGCCCCATACTTGAGTCTTGGTCTGAAATTCAATTTTGACATAGGTTTGTCAAAGCCTTTCCCATCATGTGCTCTTAATCCCTCCAGTGCATAGATAACCACATCCCAAAACCTGACACCCACATTTGTTCTCCTCAAGTCCCTGGCTGGCACTTTAATCCATCTTTAAATAAGTACTAACTTATAGAAGTTTAGCAAAGCAAGGAATGTGCAGCAGATTTATAAATACAAGCACATTCCTTGTCTTCTCAACATTGCATATCATTTTGCTTGGGTACATTTGTGGAGGTGACAGTTGTCAACATGTGTCCTTCCTTCTTTGGCCATCATTCCTCTCCCATTGGAATGGTGGGTCCAATTTCCAACCTGATTCTCTCCTCTAATCCCATTATTCTCCCCACCCCCATCTCTCTGTTTAGGTCATGGCAGAAGGGAAAAATAAAAAAAGTAATTTGTTTTGTCTCTTCCACTTATGACCTAAGAAATAAGTTCCTCCCCCCCCCAAAAAAAACCAGAAGCCTAATGGATAAAGTGGGATTTCTAAACCTTTTCTTCATATTTCTGACCAGATATCTTTTCTCTCCTTATCAATAGTTCATCAGACTTCTAGCTCAGTGCCATGCTGTGTTAGAACCTCTCTGAAACATATTGTGAAAGTGACTTATTTCTGAACAAACATAATTCTCAATGTGTTTTTAGTCAACAGAACAATTCTTAAGCAGAAGTCAAAGTCCATCTTTCATGTAGACTCACTGTTGACTATCTTGAAATATATCAGCAAGGAAATGAGGTGGGGAGTGAAGAGGAACAATTTACTTATGATTCTGAGACCCCCGTAGATTTGCCTTGTAATGTGATGTGAGTAAGCAGAGCACAGTGAAATCAGTTTATTCAGTCTCAAGATGATCCTCAGAGAGCTCAGCAGAATTTTGAGGCCACTACTGAGTTGTCCTGCCCACCAAGAGAAAGGTGTATCCAGAGAGAGCATAGTGGTCACAAACTTTGGGTCTTGGCCCAGATGTCCACTCTGCTACTTTTCAGCTGAGTAATTTTGAGTATGTTAATCTCTATATTACTTGTGCAAAAATTCAGAGATACAAGCAGCATCTACAGCAAAGGATTTTTGTGACTTTTATTTATATACACTGAGGGTCATGCCAGCTACATAATGAGCTTCCGTAGCTCACCCTTATCAGACAATTTAAAAGTGTAGTAACAGCTAATCAGTACCGAGTGGATCTCGGTTAGGACCTCCACTTACCGCGTCCGGTTTCTTTGTGGTCCGAGTTTTGTCCCAGGCGAGGAGTGTCAAGATTAATTAAGTCTGCACTCAGGAGTTGTTTAGGTTCCATCATTCAGGCTCTCCACACACTGAGAGACCTGAGCTTTATTCAGTACATCTTATATCTTAGACCTGTCTGTCCCTTAGCCATGCTTCTGTCTTGCCACTGCATCTCGCCTAGCTTTTTCCCCTCTAGCTTCTCGCCATGCTGGATTCCTTTTGCCCCTTCTACTCACACTGACTCTAACCCATGCTTGTCCCCAGCTTCTGCCTCTTCTCCCACTTCTGTCTGTGTCTCTCCTCGTGTCCCCTTTGTCTCCCCTATCACCTTAACTCTCTTTCACACCCTGCCCCCTCATCCGGCACACCCAAGGTCTCGAGTCTCCCAAGAGGCTAGCACTCAGCAGGTGGCAGCGTCTATAGTGCAGGAAAACAGGTTTTTCCCTATTTCCTCTATAAACATAGGGTTTTAGTAGGATGGGCCATTAAAGGCCAGAATGGCACTTACTCGGGAGACAACAAATCAGGACAGAAACATTCTGTAATTTATAGAATTGTACTCAGTATCATTAGTTTATTATCCCCTAATTTCTTATTGTTGTTATCAATTATTATCATTTCATCATTTTATTCCCACCTGAAATTTAGGAGAAAAAGTGGGTCATGGTATACAGAGCCATGGAGTGCTAATGAAGGGGTGTTGAGGAGTCAGAGAGGAAGTCTCACAGTGCCCTGGTTCCTCTGTCAGAACTCTCCTTCAATAAGACTTAGTTTGAGCTGACAGTTGCTGGAGCTGTGCAAACTGGGCTTCAGCTAGGACAGGATTGTTATTTCCAGGTGACCTGGGATGGGCCTCCCTCTACATGGAAAGTCTAGATCTGCTTTCATGTGAGAGAAACCCTGGGTTGCCTTGCTGACTTGATGGAAGTTTGTGCTTCTGTTCCCTCATTCTTGTTATATATGTTCAATGTTTAATCTCTAAAGCTGGGTCACATGGTTTATATTTAGAGGATTTTTAAAGAAGCTTTTTCTTTTGAAAAGAGTGATATTCTAAAAACCAATGGATATCTATGACAGATTTAAATGAGCTAATTCAAACAAAAACAGATTTTGGCCATAGTTACCGCAGCCGCTTATAAATGATAGTTCTCATAGTGATGATGATTGATGGTCATGATGCTAAACCAGGGGCTTCTCTTTATTGATCATCTGTCACTGGTTACACAGACGTTCTACTGGGTGTTCAATAAATATGTCAATTTATTTGGTTTTAACAACAATGTTTCATCAGTTAGGAGAATAAATAAATGAATGGATGGATGGATGGATGGATGGATGGATGGATGGATGGATGGATGAATGAATGAATAAATAAATAAATAAATAAATAAATAAATAAATAAATAAATAAATAAATAAATAAATAAATAAATAAATAAATAAACTCCAGACACCTCCTCCTTCATGTGTCTTGTCTGCCAGCTACTAAAATCATGTTTCTCGAAATTGCCTTTGTTGACTTCCAGGTATTAGGTTATTTGATATCATTTTCATTTATACTCTTTCAAGACGTGTTCACAGATGAAAGAAGGACCTTGCACGGCTGCGTGTTTCCAAAAGGGATAATGAAAAGAGGCAGCATTAGCCACTGTCTTGAAACAAGGAAGCCTCAAGGGAAAGGTCCTGGTCTTCTTGCCTTGACCAGTCTCTTTTCCTATGTCCCCACTGATGAAGGATCAAGTAATTGATTCCCCTGTCTTTTGAAGGGTTGCCAGTGCTATTTGCTACAGAGAGGAGAATCAGAATTGTGTTTCCTCTGACAATTCATCTCCTCTCAGTAACAATATAAAGCCATACTAGCAGCCTGAAAGAAGGCAATGAAATGTATTTAGCCCAGTCTCATTTGCTTCAACAAACATAAGTAAATGATTAGTCAAGCTTTAAATGTAAAACACTGTAGAGCACATTCACAGCGTTGGGTCACTAGTTACCTCAACAATGGTGATCATAGTAATTCAGTACAGCTATCCTGAGTCACACAAAGAGGGGAGGAACCTTATGTAGAAAATGTGCTTTTAACAACTAACAATCATTAATTCCCAGCCAGCTTGGGATCAAAACAAGGCATTCCCTGTGGTTTCTGCAGCAGGTTTTTCTTACCCTCCTTCCATCCTTACTATTTGGGAGTTTCCAGATTCTTCTGGTTATTGTCTACTTGGCTTCATGCACTAGGATTTAAGAGATGGGAACAAAAAAAGGAAAGGCTTTAAGTTTTTTTTTTCTATTTATAGTTACACGTGTGTGTGTGTGTGTGTGTGTGTGTGTGTGTGTGTGTGTGCTCATGCTCCTGTCACAGTGACATTGAGGTCAAAGAGCAATGAAAGAGAGTTAGATAGTTGATTCTCTCCTCTTCAGGTCATCAGGCTTGGTAGCAAGCATCTTTATCCACTGAACTATTTAATCTGTTGGGTCCAATCTGACTATGGAACAGCACTTAGTATGAAGAGAATGTTGATTGAGAAGTATCAGAGATGGAGAGTGTAAGACAGAAAACTAAGTGTCAGAAGGGCTTTCAGTCAATCCATAGCTAAACACCAGGCTGAGCTACTGGTCCAGCTAAGAGAGGAGGAGAGATGGCATGAGCAGAGGGGTCCAGATCATGATGGGGTGGCTCATGGAGTATGCAGTCCCATGCTGTTGGGAACTCTCAGACTCTGAAACAACAGCTGACAAACCTTCATAGAATGAACCCTCTATTTGTAGAAGACAGTTGAAAGGCACAGGCAGTTTCTAGAGCTTCTTGCAATCAGAACTTAGTTTATCCAAGGTCCATGATCTGGCTCCTCAAAGCCTATGCCTAGTGGGAAAACATTTTTCTCAGTCTTGATACTTGAGGGAGGGGCTCAGTCCTACCTCAACTGGATATGTCAGACTGAATTGACTCACCTTAGGATTCTTTGGGGAGGAGGGAGGGAAGAGGTTGCGGGGAGGACTGGGAGAAGGGGAGGGAGAAAGAGCAATAGTGGGTATGGGAATTAAAAAAAAAAAAAAAAAAGGGTTCTTAGAGAATACTGTAGTAGCCCTGAGTTTATTTCTCATAAACTTTTTATGCACCAGCAAGGAGGCAAAAGACCTCAGCCTCTGAAGGACACCACTGTTAAAAAGCACACTTCTTCAATATTCACAACAGCATCCAGTATTAGGCCTTAGAGGATAGGACACCCAGTAACTATGCCTTTGGTCAAAACATCTTGTTATTCAGCCTTGGGAGAGGGGGGCAACTTGGACTTTTTGACTTTGAATCCAGATGGAATAAGGCCACTGCACCCTAATGGAGTTTCTGTGGACCCCCACACCCAATTTTATTTATTAATTTATTATTATTGTTACTGCTGTTGGTGTGTGAGTGCATGCATATTTTCAGTCCTTTTCTACATCTGCCACACTGATTCAACAGCTAGATATAGTCATAAGACATGCTCTGCTGGTTACTATTTTTCAATGTGGAAATGAAGCCTTTGTGAGGACAAGCTTTCTTTCAGAAGCTTCACTCAGTCTATGAAACAAAAGCATAAATCTCCCTTTGGAGCCTCTGATAGTAACTCCTGTCTATTTTCTTTTGCTGATTAATGGAAAGAATTCGAAAAAAAAATTATCTCATACCTGATTTTACAATTTTATATAGCATACCTATTCTCTATAATTTAACTATTTGAATATTAGGAGTACAGTTATATATTGAAAGTTACTTTAATGCTGTTCCAGGTAGCTGTATTATGCTTTTCTTGTGCCCCTTTAGCAAACAGTACCTTTTTGGGCATTTGGTCTCATACCTAATGCTGGCAAAGCTACATCATAAGGATTAATAGACATTGGTGGACTTCCTCTAATTTACCTTCAGCATTTGGGACATCTTTATAGGAAGTAAAAATGTCCCTGAGTGATATACATGAAAACAGAGCCAAGATAAGCTGGGAGCCCTCCTGGTAAAAACTTAACTTTCATGGTGAACTTTTGAACCCTCGCATCTAATTCTAAAAATAATTATTCATGTGATTAGAGTCATGGCTTACAGCATTGCTTATGTGGAACTGAAGGTTCCAAGCACATGTCTTCTTCCTAGCTTCCTAGTATCATGATATGAGAGCTGTGGTCCTTTGCAGGCAAAAGTCTCATAGCACCCTGTGTTTGCATTTGCTGTTTCTTTGCTTTGCAAGATCCATCTCATATTAATACTTATTTTTCTAAACTTCAAATGTTGGACTTTCCAATGATTCTCAGTAGAAATTAGAATGATAGCAGCAAATTAAAAGGTCAATATAATAAGTACTTATTGATGATTTGTTGGTATTTGGCATTATCAAGGGTATACAGACAAATAAAAATTATAATCCAAGAGCTATAAAGCTAAATTAACAAATGACTACAATAAGCTAAACAAATGGTCCTAGAAGAGAGGAAAATAATTACTTTTATCTTTACCAATTTCAGGCTCATTGGTTTTGTATGGAGAACAGGTATTTTTATCTTTAACTTTTTAGATTCATTGACTGGACTCCTTCAAATTAAAAAAAAACCCTTAAAAATAAAAGATAAGATAAAAAAGAAAATAGAAGTTGATCCACCTGTGATCACACTATTACCCTGGAGCATTGAAATGGGTAAACTGGGGACTACCTACAGTTCTATCAGAAAGACCATGCATGCTGAGTGGAGAGTCAAGTTAAAGGAAAAGAGCTTAGCCATTCCCAGGGCTTCTGTGTGGCTGAAATAGTAGAAAATACCAGAGCGAGTTGTAGTGGTGGTAGGTTATAAACCTACACACTGGTGGTGCCTCCCGTGTTCTTCAAAGTAGACACAGTAGAGAAGTCAAAGAGGAAGAACTGTACAGATCTCAGGTTGTCTTTTAGGCAAATAAGGACATGGCAGGGAACTTTTATTTATTCATTCTTTGGTCTATTCCTTCTCAGATATCCTAGCTAAAAATAAACCTCATTCCAACTGCCATGTTCCAGGGTGGCCCATTTTGTATACATTGTGTATATGTGTTAATCTTCTGGCTTATGTTATATTATAGATCAGTGATTTCTTAGGTGTGGGGATTAGAGACAGGACCAAGATGTTTCTTCTGACTTGGAGAATTTACAGATGGTCCAGGAGGCTGAACATGTAAACAACATGAATTAAAACATTATAAGCATGTTGATAGCTTAAGCTGGTGGTGTCACACCTGTATGGGGTAGACAAAGACCTGAGTAAATGGTCAGGAAAACATAGAAACAAAGCAGTACAACCAATATGGGCCTTCTACATAAAAATTCCTTGTCAGGAACATCTTTGGGAGAGAAAATGGCACACAAATGTCTTACTGTTACTGGGAAACCTAGAAAAGTATTCTGTGCCAAAAATGAGATGTATACAACAATGGAAGAGTGAAAGTTATGTCTTGGGATTTTTTGTTTGTACCCGAAACTCTATTACAGGCAATTGCTCTTGTCCCCTCAAGTAAAGAGATTGTATCATGGCAATGTGCCTTCAGCTGCTACTAGATTGATTCTTGTACAGAAGACTCCACTCACATTACCACTTTTCAAGGAATGAGTGAGCCTCTGTGCCTCCTCCTCTTATCCAGTCTCACATTTCTGCATCCTTTTTGCTAAGCCTTCATTGTGTTCATAACTGTCTCCATCTTAGCTTCCATATGTGTCAAATCTGAGTGGGAAAGGGAACTGGAAATGGCTGCTAACACTCACTGCATCACATCTTTCTCACCAACTGTGGAATAAAAGCTGCTTTAAAAGGAGAGTCTTCTGTAAACCTGGCATTAGAGAACAGGAAATATGAAAAGACACATGGGCACAGCCTTCTGGCTGTTCCCTGTATCAATACCACACATGCGCGCACACACACACAAACACACACATACACATACACACAATGGCGGGAAAGAATAGAATAGAAACTTCCAAATGTTCTTTACAGAAAATGAGGCAAACAAACACAAAACTGGGTCGAGGAAATCATTTGTAGAGTTATCTGTTCTGTCACCCAAGTTTTCTGTTTACAGGTGAACTTTCACTTCCGGAGTACCTGGAGTTAACATATCTGAAATTAGCAAAACTGTGCCTTTAAATGAAAAGGTATTATAAAACATAATCAATACATAATACAATTTGAACTGAACTTTCCAATGACTTATGGATAATGTTCTGTTTCATTCCAGGAACCTTGTCTGGCAAATTATAATGTAGCAAGGAGTGAGAAAACATAAGTCACCTTGAAAGCTGATTGAATATAATCAATGATTAATGGCAAATTTGTGGTCCTGTTAATGACGACAGTTAAACAAAATCAAATTGAAGCATAAATTTTGGATGCTGTCTGGAACTGGGTCATGTAAAACTAAGCTTTGTGAAGAAGAAAAATCAATTTTGTAATATTATGTGATCAGGTTCATAGCTCACATTTAAAGGTTTCTTTCTTATTTGAGAAAGAATGTTGACTATCCATTTTGCATATTCACGGGTATTTAATTAGATGAGCAAAGTCAAATAGAGGGAATGTCAGAATGTTTCAGTAAACAGCTATACATTTGTGTGTGTGTGTGTGTGTGTGTGTGTGTGTGTGTGTGTGTGTGTGTGTGGTTGATTTTATTTCACTCACATCTGTTAAAACCAGCATGAGTTCAATCACTTAAGAGCAAAGATTCTTTAATTATCTTTTCAATGAAAAAAGAAGCAGGAAGTGGACCAACTTAGCTCTCAAAGGCCTACTTGAAATTAGTTGAATGGTTTTGGGTCCCCTAGATGTCTGTAGGTATCTTATACTCTCATCGGACTAAACAGCAAAATTGAAATCATGCATTAAAAATACATCATTGTTATATTGATCTCAGACTTTATTATAATTCAGTGTACTCTTTCCCTGAAGCTAGGCTGTTCACTTATAACAGTTCAGAAATCAAGGAAACATCCATTTTTGTATCATTAGCCAGTTTGGATAAGGATCATTGAGGAAAGGGTGGGTGTTGGTGACAGGGATTTGTGACCAATGCACTCCTGCTTGCAGGGCTAAATCCCACCAAGAACATACTTAGTGTTCCTGATCTCATCATTTCTACCCCAGGCTAAACTGATTTCTAGAAACTGCTATGGGCACAAACATCAGAGAAGACCCATTGATACTTTACTTGTTTTCTAGGGTTAAAGATGAGAATCCAGGGATGGAACTGGAGTCAGGGCACAGAGCCAACTTGGGAAATGGAAGCATAACACTGAGTAGAAGCATCTACAGCCTATAAAAATTATTCTTTATCTGCCAACTGTTGCAGATGGCATGCAGAAAAATTATCTACCTTCAGTTTATCAAATATATCAATGACTGGTATTTTGCTGAAATGTTTTACTAAATAAGTCTTACTACTATCATATTTTAGCTTATTATATAGAAAGAAGAATTTGGTTGTAAAACATTATTGAAACAGTAAAAAGAATTGTCACAGAGAAAATGTCCTTGCCTTTCTGAAGAGAACAGCAATTGTGCCTTTTAGATAGTTGTATGCTTTGATTTGCTACATTTCCCTTCTTTGTTCTGTCTAGTTGCCCAGAATCCCAGGACTGGAGTACTCTTTGGTACCTGTATTCACCTGCTCCATAACTGTCATTTCAGCATCCTCCACAATTAGCCTCTAACATGCACACAGATACTTTTCATTTGTTCCAATCCTACCACTGTTATTCTCAGCAGCATTGTCTGTGTGCACTGGATTGGCTTC
Organism: Phyllotis vaccarum; assembly: GCA_033318265.1. Lineage (NCBI taxonomy): Eukaryota > Metazoa > Chordata > Mammalia > Rodentia > Cricetidae > Phyllotis > Phyllotis vaccarum. The sequence continues at coordinate 95,856,167 of JARWLC010000015.1, read as the reverse complement.
TCTGGTCTTTCTTGTGGCACACTAAAACAAACATTTAACATAGAGCTCTGACTTGGTGTTTCCTGTTTATAAATTATAGCAGAAGGACAAATACTGCAAAACTTACCAGCATCATTTCATCACTATCATTTTTGCTATCAAAAGGCTCTTCTGTATCTTGACCCCTTCAGGGAAATCATAATTTATGTTTATGAAGACACAGTATTAGTCTCAGATATGAACATATACAGACTTGATAGCTCTTTCAGAAATTAAGTATATCTTTCACGGTTTCTTATTTTTTCCAATTCCAAGTATCTCACAACAGCTCTAGTTCCAGCTTAATATTGACCATGGTGTTAAATCTCTCTTTTCTCCCCTGCAGTAACACCTTAAGAGTCCATTCTGTCCTCAACAGCTTAAAATAGGGTTGCACAGAAGATCACAGCAGCAATAAACTTGAAAAGAATTCTAACCATGGAAGAAAGAGAAAAGCACAGCTTAGGGAGGAACACAGAAGTGAATTTAGCATTCTGTGAAGATGTATTTTTAGGTTATTTTTTCCCATAGCAGTTGGGGAATTTGTTGACTAGCAAAGATCTACTACCTTTAGCAAATGTGTCATTCCCAGGAATAGAGAAGGAACCTCTTTGCATATGGTGGTTTTTGAGACCTCCTAAGTGCACTTCCTTAATTAATATTTTTTTTAAGTGTTTCTACTTTGTAATTAAGAGTTAAAGAACTGAATCAACATTTTAATGGGCTATTGATGGGAAGAATTTTTTTTTTCTTTTTTTGCAGAAAATTAAGATAGGAAATCTATAGTCTTTTTTTTTTCCTACTTAAAAGCTGCTTGACCTAAAAATAAAGCATTAACTATTTGTAATAAATGGATGCTATTGGTTGCTTCCAAGTTTGTTTTTCCCTTCTTTCTGGAATATAGCTGTCTAGTTTCTTCAGAATGATCATGTGATCAAATTCTGTGATTTTTTTTTTTGTTGTTGTTGTTTGTTTTGTTTTAACTTAACACCAGACCTCCTATGGCTCAGATTAACTTTAAACTCCTTATGCAAGCAAGAATGTTCTTGAATTCCCAGATCTTATTGACTTTATTTACCAAGTGTAAGAACTTCAGACATGTGTTTCTATTCCTGGCTAAATGTTTTGTTTTATGACATCAGAGACTGATCTAGAGAACTAAGCAGACATTTCACTGTAGAAGTCAATGTGAAGGCCATGGAAACTCCCGCTGTGTTAGTGCTGCTGCTGGGGACCAGGACATATCATAACGAAGGACTGTACCTAAATTTCTCCAACAGAAATTAAATTTCTCACCATTATGAGGCTACAAGCCCAAGGTCAGAAAATCAACAGGAGCAGTTTCCTTAGAGAGCTCTGTTCAGGGCTACTGCTGTATTTATTTGTACCTAAATTTACTTTTGTGAAGTGTGATGTTTAACCTTGGTTGTCAGCTCTAATGGGTCAACTGAGAGACATGCTTCTGAGAAGGTCTTTGACGCTGTTACTGGAATGATTAACTGGGCAGGTCTTTGACGCTGTTATTGGAATGATTAACTGAAAGGGGAAGATCTTATCCCAGAAGACATAACACCTTCTAGGGGCTCCCAGATGATTTGCTCATGGTTGTTCTTTGCTGTTGAGTGACTCCTGCTACCACTGCTGCAAACCTTCACTGACATCAGAATACAGCTTCTGCATCAGTCCAAGTGAAATGAAAAAACTAGCTCTCCAGGAATCCTCCAGGTCTTCAGCACCAAACTGGGAAAGTGGAGGTATCCAGACTCAAAGACTGAGCAATTGTCAACATTTTAGCCTTGTCAGCAAGCAGACAGTTTTGGTTGTAAATCCAGCCCATCTCATATAAGCCAATCTAATAAATTTCTTTTATGATATACATCAATTTGTATCAGTTCTAGGCTTCTAGATAATCCTGACTTTATATGTGTGTGTGTGTGTGTGTGTGTGTGTGTGTGTGTGTGTGTGTGTGTGTGTGTGCATATATTTACTGTACCAGGTCCTATCTATTTAACTTATCTGCCTTTTTGAAATCTCCATTCCTGGTGCAGCCAAGTGCTGAGGTAGCAGAATTAGTACTTGAACATGTAAAATTTGAATTACATATAATTAGGCCATAACATTCACCCAAATGGTAAGCAGAGTGCTAGGTGCAGTTTCTATCTTACTTTCTTAAGAGTTTCTTACTGTTGGACCTGCTGTCCCTCTCCCTCTCCCTCTCCCTCTCCCTCTCCCTCTCCCTCTCCCCCTCCCTCTCCCTCTCCCTCTCCCTCTCCCCCCCCCCCGTACTTATCTGCTTGAAACATGAGTGGCTGATTACTGTACAGGTCACAAGTTGAGAGGCATAATGGAAAGGCACCTACATTTCTGAGACATCCCCCTCTAGTAGAGTGTGTCCTCTCTACCTGCCATTATGAAGAGATAGAGAATGGGCTTGACTTCATTGAGACCAACTACATCTCCTTTGCCTATTTAATTCAGCACATTGCTTATACCAATATATTTAATGTTTCTGCCCAAGCCCAATTTTCTTCATCTCAAAAATGGGAATACAAAACTTTCTTAGACTGTTGCAATGAGAAAAAAATAACATTTATATGCAAAAGTGCTCAGTACAGTGATACAGCCAAAGCTGTAATGAGAATGAGGTGGTTTTGTTGGTCTGCACTAGTTTGTGAGACACCTTGCAGAGGTTAGAAAAAGGTACATGTAGAGGTAGAAAGCTGGGTCACTTCTGCAGGAGACTTCAGCAAAGTTCTGAAGTCTCACCTTGACCTCCCTTTTTCCATTGGCTCCTGGCCTCCCTCATATGCTTCTCCTTCTTCCTTTATACTGGATCACATCCAATATATACTATAAAGGGAATCAAGAAACTTTATAGCCAGTGCACTTTATATGAGTGCTAAAGCTGAGATCCTGGGGAGAAAAAAAAAAGAGAGAAACATTACAGCCAAGTCCTCCAAACTCATTAGCTGGGAGAACCTGACTGAACTCTAACTTTTGGCATTCTCTCAACACCTTGTTTGCACCAATTTGGTTCCAAATATACTGTGTGGCCATGGTTGAGGACTTCTTACCAATTTTAGACTACAATTTTGCCACTCACTTTATTTTTCTTTTCTATTTATAAATTTGTATTAAAGATAAACATGAATGAAATTGAAGAGTCAACTCATTGTGCAAGATTGATCATTAATAATAGTTATATCCTAGAACCTACATTATTTCTCCATTAATTATACCAATTGCTTACTCTTTCAGTTGTTTTGCTATTAACCAAGGCTCAAAATACTACATACATGAGTGTTTATTTATTTATTTGGCATCCTCTATTAATTCTCATTCTGAGAAGTGAAGTTTTTCCCTATTTTCTTCTCCTGGGGGCTCTTCATCACACACTTAGACCCTTCTTTGCTCCAACCTCAGGAACACTAACTGATACTTAGATAGTTAAATTAGTATTAAGGAGTTGTAGTATTATGACTATGAAGAGCCATACTGTGCAACTTAGGGCCATATTATATAGGCTCAAAATCTACTTTTCCAATTTGCCACTTGTCAGACTACTAAATTCTGTGTGCTTGAGTTCTTCATGTGTAAAATGAGAAAAAGGATGCATCTGTCTTGCAATTCGTTAGTGTATTAAATGAGCTAACATATTTTTTACTTATAGTTCCACCCACATAAACATCACTGTGACTATTACCTTTGGATTTATTTTTTTCAGAAATCACCACACAATATATTATTAAGATACATCTTGTCCCATTTGTCCTTATTTAATTAGTAAATTCCTTATTATTTTTTTGTGGCTAGGGGCTCCCAAACTTTCCAAAAAAAAAGGTCTGTAGACTTTATCATTATGCAGATGGAAATATTGTTAAGACTTCAACATGGACTGATTGCTGTCCACATCTTGGTTCTGAAATCATTTGGACATTGCCTTGGACATTTCTTTCATATCTGTCCATTTTATGGTCTAGAGTCATATGTTTAGAGTCATATCTGTCTCTCCTGTATTATCCATCTTTCTCTTTAAAAGAATTTCATGAGAGTCAGCCACCTTCATCAATTTTCTGTTGCTATTCAGAATGGAATGATTAATAAACAAAGAAACTTGCTAGGCTAGTGACAAGCTGCATATTTCATAGTAGCATGATATGCATCATTGTTGACTTTACTGCTGACTACAGGTAGCAAACCTCTGCAATAATAATAATTAGTAATTTTCAGTTGCTATTATGGTGATAATTGGGGATTTATCTCTTAAAATAGCTTTTCATTACATGTGACCAAAGCATTCAATAGTTTCCTGTTTGTTATTGAGTGATGACACTGCTAAATACCTTTCTTTTTTCCTTTTATTTAAAATAAATTATTTTCTTATATATGCTGATTATAGTTTTTTCTTTCACAGTTACTATATTATTTCTCTGCAGAAGTCTGACTTATGTTACTGTATCCCTTGTACATATTATGATATAAAGATACTATTAGATAACTGAATTAATGCATAAACAAAAGCTCATGGATAGACACAAAGTGCTTTAGAAGATGTCTCATTATTCCATCACCAAAATAAACTACAAATATGCACAATACTGGTAAAATAGGAGGCTTCTTATGAGATTGTAAAATCTATTCACTTTGGATGAAAGCTTAAAACTCCCCAGTCAAGTCAACAAGGAAACATTTTAGATATGAGAGCCAGAGAAGCCCTTCATTTCTGCTGAGGTATTTTAAGAAAATGTGTCTGTACACATTTGGCAAAGCCCAGTGATTTTCCAGGGGACAGGCTATTTGGCTGGATGAGTCATTTTTCCTGGTCATGCTGAGCAGCCTTCTGTATGTTATTTTATACCTTGCTCATCTTTTAGGTTGAAGGTTGAACCAGGAACAAGAGGGAAGGGATGAAAGCATCACTTTCCTAGGACCCCCAAGGAGGATGCACCGAAGTTAACACTGCACAAATGGTCAGACTCTTGGTGATACAATCTGTTACACATGGTGAGTGCTAAGTGGTCAGCCTGACACACAAGAAAAAGAAAATAAGCACAAAGTCTTGCATTCTTAATTGCCCCAAAATTTTTATGTTCATTGAACATATGCACATTGAAAATTGTGCATATTATCTATACATGACATTCTGAGTGGGGTGAGATGGAATCCCTCCTGTGTCTAAGGATGTTAAACATTTAAAAATGATATAAAAACTAACTAACAATGTGCCTAAGCCATAGGCCAAACAATATAAAATTAATATAGATGTTTAAGTCATTTCTAAGGGCCTAATCAATGACAAACAACTAAAAAGTCTAAGACTACAAATCTATAATTCTAAACCTGTGGCCGCTCAAGACCAAAACCCCTCATTTCTACAGTGTTTCCTAGTCATTTATATTTTTTTCTTTTGGAAAGTTTCTATCTAGTTTCCTATCCCATTTTAATTAGATTATTTATTTTTGTTGTCTTGCTGTTAGTTTTTTGAGTTGCTTGCTTATTTTAGACAATAATCCTCTGCATAGTATTTATTTTTTTGAGTTTGCTTGTTAGATAGCTTTTTCTCTCTCACAATGGGGAAACTGAGGGTGCTCAATGGATGAATAAGCTGCAGGCTAATGCCAATGCTTGCTGAAATTATTTCTCTCTGTAACACAGGTGCTTAGATAGATATTTATTGTTTTGTATTATGCAAGGTTTTATGTATCCTGGAATGGTCTGAAATTTGCTACATAGCTGAGGCTATATGTGAATAACTAATCTTCCCACCTCTGCTTTTTCAATTCTGGGATTATTGGTGTTTATTATCCTGTATTTAAATTATATAATATGTAAGAAGACACCTTGTTCCTTGTCTCACTTGTCTTAATGCTATTCTGTTTATAGATTGATAGCTTGGATTTAACTTCTGTGTTTGACACTCTTGCAACTTCTCCATTATAGACTATTCATGTGACTCCCATATTTGCAAAATAAACAAAGGACTCTGGGTAGAAACAAAAGTTGATGCACAGTTTGAAGCTAGGAGACTGCCTGCTCCTTAGCATGACCTTAGGGTCATGGATTTCTTAAGAAACTACTTTTTCCAACCCCTGGGATTATAATCTTAATTGTCCTTGATAAGAATCTTGACATTGAAGTCCACAGGTCCCATCACCTGCTAAGCAGCAAAGATAAAGGCATGCTTAGTCACTTGTAACTGAAAGCTTTTAGTAAGCCAATAGAGAAACTTTTACTTTTTCTACAGACATATGACGAGTCTGCAGAACTGGCTGGTGTCCTAAATGTCTATAGGATTTAGTGTAGTGTTTCACCATGAATGATGAAACTTTCAAAATCTTGAAAACAGCAGCATTTACTCCTAGAACCAAGCTCCCCACCAAAAACCTTCTTTATTGTTTGCAGAATTTATGAAATGTTTGTAGTTTAGCTTTAGAAAAATTATTTAAGTATTTTTTCAAGGAGCACATGGTTTAAATTCTCTGTGAAACCTAGTAATACAACAAATACATTCTTCATCAGTAGATTTTTCTAGATAATTCAGTGGTGCTTTACAGTGCTAAGGTTTTCTACTAAATACATAAAATGTGTTTCTGCTTTGGAGACAGAATGTGCTGATTCCAAATCAATCTATTCTCAATATCCAATCATTATTCCTGTTGCAATTATTGTAGTGAGCAGTAAGAGAGGAAGTTTTTCTTTCATCTTTCCTGATTCTCAATTAGCTTTTTTTCTTTTTTATGCACAGTATTTTTTGGACATAATTTTTTACATAGGGAATGTTATGTAGATAAATTGTTAGGCATACAAATATTGAGTCAATAGGAGGATAATGATAGTGAGCCATTAGTGAAACTTTTGTAATTTATTTGATGATTTTTTTTCTTGAAACGTAAATTTGCACTGTATATACATTTATAGCTCTGTGTGTTGTATACATGTTATTTTATGTGAGCTTTCTCTCTGTGTGTTTATATGTGTGTATGTGTGTTGTGTACATATATGTGTGTGTTCTAACACGGTAGAAAATAGTATAAGGGATATAGTTATCTGTTGTATATGCTTTGATAAAACCTTGACAATTGTCTACTTTGTACTGTTTAGCCATGGGTAAATTTCCCATTTGTCTTTAACATCATTTATTTTAGCTGAGTATGAATACAATTATTCATTTTATAGCACCCAAGATAATTTCAGACACATACATCAAAATAGCAGTTTTTTGTATTTTTCATTATAAGACTACATGATACAGATTTCATTTTGTTCCACTCTAAAACTCTGATAGAAAAAAAAATATTGAGTTTGAGTGAAAAAAATAGCCCTTTTATCATAAGTAAAAATGACAGTTATTTTGTTAATTATTTCTACCAATAATTATCTTTGCTCTTGTTAGTCTAAAATTTTCATGGCTGTATTCACTTATAAGGAGTAGTGAACATCTTTAATGCTGATCTTGGATGCAGCCTTCAAATCCTTTTCAACACAGTGCCCAGCCCCTGTTCTCAACCCATCAGTATTATAAAAGTAAAACCCAAACCACTGATTGAACTTTAGGATGTCATGATGGTTTTTTACAAAAATTCATAATTATATTGGCAATGAAATCAAGTAGAAGATTTCACTGTCCTTCTAACATGTTAATGGGCAGTAATGGAATGCACATGTGAATCTTCACAGGCACAGAAATGTCTGTTAACAGAAGGATCACAGTGCAGCTCTGATGAACATTACTCTTGACTGCAGCCAGCATCCATGGTCACAATGCCAAAAAAAAAAAAAAAAAATAAGCTTACTCAGCCCTGCCATGGTTGCCAAGTCTATCAGCTATACTTAGCAGCACTAGGTCTGAACAGCAATCTGTAGCCTTCATGTTTACTTCACAATATGGATGTACTTTTTCTTGTTCCCTAATTCAAAGTGCATGGTCCATTCCTTTGTTTCATTTAGTAAACATATGCTGAGCACCTAGTAAGTCAAATATGCTAGAATACTAGATATCTTACTAGATACATGAGGATTTCCCAACCCTCAAGTGTACTTAAAGCGAAGTGGTGACATACAAGTATTAACATATTAGTATTGTCCATCATGTCTAAGTATTCTAGTAGAAAAGGAGTATATCCATCTACCCATCCATCCATCCATCCATCCATCCATCCATCCACCCATCCACTGGATCATGCCCTTTCAAAATTCATTAACTTATTTAGGTGGTCTGATTTCCTAACTTTAGTGAACTTAAAATCTCAATCTTAAATGCCACCATCAAGTAATATGTGCAAGCTAGAAACACATCACCCACCTTATCATATCCCCTTTAAAAATAACATTTTCTATATATGCAATATCTATATTTAAATATGTTTTTCTTGTATCAATGTTATATCTATGCTATTACATACATAGATATATGTTGTGTGTGTGTCTATGTCACAATGGAAGCAGAAACAGCACAAAGTTATTTAGAAAGAGGAGGAAACAGGAGAAAAAGTGAAAAGGAACTGGGAAAGAAAATGGGAGAGAGGGGAGAAGAAAAAAGTTCAATCATATATGTGTATGAAAAAGCCACGATGAAACCCACTATTTTGTATTAAATTAATAAAGTAGATTACCAAAAATAGTCAGCCCTGAAGGCTAAACAGATTTGCAATGTGCCTCTGCAGAAATGAGTCCTATAGTTCATTCTGTTGGAATAATCTTCAAATTTACTCGGCAAGCCTATTAGTTCTGGAGAATGAGCTAAGCACTGAGAGGCGGAGGGAATCAAGATCTATGACTGCTGGAGCAGCTCACAGTCCAAGGAGGTAACTGACATGTAAATAAGTAGTTAGCACAGTTGGGAAACACCAGGATGTCAAGGCATTTGGATTGCTATGGGATGCATAAACGCTACACCCTAGATGAAAAGACAGAATGAAGATATTCTCTGAGCAAGGTATAAGGAGGAAAAATCAAGTCAGGAAGCTTTCTCAGAGTGTGACTGATGGCAAGATGAATGAGGGAGTCAGTGTGGGAGAAGAGCTAGGGCTCAAATCACCAGGCACAAGTTCACGTTCATACTTAAACCTTAGACGTAACAAGTGCATTAGACAGCGTTTAAGCACGGTGAAAAGTCCTTGAGAAAAAAATTACTTAAAAGGAGGAAACCTTTGCTTTGATTCACCACTTCTGATGTTTACACCCAGGGTCCCTTTGCCCTGCAGGCCTGTTAAAACATAGGACTTTATGGCAGGAGAGTTCGATTCTGGAAGCTGTTGTCTCATGGGAAATGAGAAAGCAGAAGAGGGATGGCTGGGGTCTAAATCTTCCTTCCCTTCAAGGATATGCTCACAATTGCTTAGCTTCCTCCCATTGGACCCTACCTATTAAAAGTCACCCCTCCCAATAGCAACCCAGTCTGCAGACCAAGCACTTTCAGAATAGGGTCTTTGGGGATTTTTTTAAAGTCTAAATTGTATCCATGAATGTAGCTCAGACACTCACAGAGAGGAACACCCCAGTGGCCAGCGCTGGAACATTTCTGCCATCTGTATGAGTGTTCCCCATGGAGGTATATTAGGCTGCTCTTTCTTGTAGGTATTATCCCTGTTTTTGTAGTTTGAGACTTGATATGGATTAAATAGCTTAGATTTTACAACATTTGGATGGCATAGCCAGAGCCAGGGCATAAAGTTTTACTTGTGAGCTCTAATCCTATCGAGTTTAGTGGAGAAAAGATTGGCAATGAGACATCTTCAGAGAGACTTGTAGTATTTCAGGCGAGGGATGAAGAGAGCTGGAGTAGAGCAGTGGCTGTGAGATGGACTCTGTGGTGCTGTGTGCTTCCTGGGCTCAGGCTTTTATTCCACATTAGGAAGCACTGAGGGGGTGCCACGCTCTTTGCTTCAAATTTGCTGGATTTAAAGAAATAGATATTATGCCTGCAAATCTGACCACCCATTTGGCTGCCTTCAAATAGAGCATTCGAGGATAAAAAGTTCTGTAAACACAATTAAAATCTAAACAAATACATTGAGGTGAACGCTGGTGAAAGCTGCTTTTCAAATGTTCTTAGTCACTGTGCTGTTGAAATGAATAGCCTGCCAGGAGCTTCCTCAATCTTTCTTTCTTTCTGTCTTTTTTCAATTCAGCAGCCACTTGTTGAGAATCTACTATATATTGTGCTCTAAGCAATATAAATGATGGGCATGCAGTCATTGGCTATAGTTTGACAAAGGACAAACGGAGACTCGTGTATGAGGATGTAAGCCCTCCAGGTTACTTGGAATAGTAACTGCTCATTTTAGAGTATCTAGGTGTGATTTTAGAAATGTTTGTTAAACCGCTCTTCTAACTTTTTCCCATTACTTCCTATTCTCAGCAGTGTTAATACTAGAAAGAAGGTGTCCATGATGTGTTTTGCACATTTATCAAAGAACAGATTGCAGCAAGAGACTGCTTCTGGGACAATAGCTTTGATTAACACCTATCAAAATAGAACTGTCATTTGCTTCCTTAAACACTGCAGAAGCACCCAGCCTGCTCCTGAATTAGAAGCCAGCCGCCTCTATCTCCTCACTTCACACTTGCTGAAGGAGCTCTTGCCACTTCCTACTTCAACCCTCAGCTGTGAGTGGCCTCCATTCCAGGATCAGAATTTTTTTCAGTGTGAGGTTCTAGGGTTCTATTAATTCGGGTAATCTTTCAGTGTGGCTTAGAGTGACAGTTCTGTGCTGCCCCTGAATTCTACCACTATGTGTTCTGGTAGAGATATCTAGAAGAGATAATTCTGACAAGCTTTCTTTATGGTTAACATCTGGACACAGTAATAACCAAGATCCAACAGCATCCCATGACAGTTGTCTGTCAGTCTCTAAGCAGCATTTTTGATCATTAATTAATTAATGTCATTTCTTTTGCTACCCTTCCCCCGAAGACCTGAGTTTCTTTCTTCTCACTCCCTGAACATTCCTTTAATATTTCTCCTGTAATTGTCATCAACTAAAGATTAATTATTTTAAAAGTATAAGATAAAAATACCACCTCTCTAAGGCAGGGGATTGCTTGGCTCTCTGCTGTATCTCTTTAGCACATGGAATGTAGAAGGCAGTAGTGGAGTGCCACAGAGTGCCAGATGAACATGTGATGTATTGCTGACCTTAGAACCAGCTCCCAGGACGAGCTTCTATCTAAGACTTAGTCTTTTTATTTAATCAGACAGTTTGTTGAATTAAAAACATCTCAGACTGATTATCAAGTATGATACAAATAAGGAAAAAACATATAAAAACAAAAAATAACAGTCAATAAAACAAAATTATATCTAGCTAAATTATTGCTGTGTCCATAATTATTTCCTTAAAATTAAGACTAGTTTCATTAAATAGCACAAATATATAGTACTAATAAGTGGCATTTTAAATACATGCATTTAAATTATAACACTCATATTTTCAATTTTTAGAAAGAGGATATTTTTATTCTACTGAGAAAAGTGTGAACTGACGTGTTTCTGTAAGTTGAGCTAATTATATTTACCAAGTAAAGAAAAGCAACAAAATATAACATTCTATTTGTCTGTTTGTCACATTTCTTGTCCCTTGGCCCTCAAGAAAAATCAAGTAAATGCTTTTTTGCCTCTATTTGTATTTATTTTTACATTGTTGTTTCTGTGCTATTGACTTTCTTTTACTGTTTGAAGCTTGAGACTGTAACAGATAGAGAATCCACTTCTCTTTATGTATCTGGCAAGTACACATGTAGGTATTTACACGAATAGTTATAGAGTTTTGAACAGCATGTGATGAATACAAGGTAATGTTGTCACCATATCTTTTTAAGGGAGTTTTTGGTCTTTATTTTAATAAATATTAATGGGAAGGATATAAAATTAGTAGAACCAAAGGAATACAGATTTATTAAAACTGTAAGATAAAGTCAAATACAAGGGGAAAACAAATAGTTAAAACTGTTCTACCAGGAGAAGATACCTAGTCCAGCCCACTTCCCCCTCGGTCTCCACATCTTTTCCAAATGCTGCTTTCAGCTGCAAAGGGACTTGGAGGAGTCAAATTGTGATCTGTAGCTCTACAGAGGACATTAGGTGATGCTCAAATTAGTGATCATGATTCTCATGATGAGAATCAACAGCATAGACACTTAAGTACTGAAACTTTCTGCTAACGAAGATTAAAGGTGACACATTTCCATAAGGCATCACATAGATATATATGACTCTGAATCCACCTCTTTCCTTCTCACACTCTGAAAAAAGCAAAACAAATACCATGAGAGAAGATTCAAATAATGGGTTTATTATTATTTTTTAATGTCTCATATTCTGCAGTCTGCATGAAACCTGATTCATATTGGTTGGACTTGGTTAGTTGTCTAGAGGTAGCTAAGAGCTTATTGGGGGCTGACTACTCCAAGAAGGCCTTATAGCTATGGTTGAGTTCTGGTCCATGTAGTCTCCCATCCCACACTGAGCCAGCAAAAGCTTATTCTCAAAGAGGAGCCTGGGATACAGAGAAGACCAGAAGTAATGAGGATCTGTAACAACTTCTCATGTGTCATCCATTGTTGTCTCAAGGTCTAAGCAAGTTAAGTTAAGCTTATTTGCTGGTAGTCAGTTATTAAAACTCAGCGATCTAGATAGTTATGAAATCTGGGGACATCAGAGTTCCCCCAGTTTTTCTTTTGTATAAAAATGTCTCACAAAATATCAGGTACATTGGAAATCCTATTGGTTATTAGTGTCTCTTCCTTGATTAGTAAAGTGAGCGTTGATGGCTTGAGGACAGGTATACCTGAAAGCAGAGTGATTGTTTGAAGTGCCATGGAGATTTATGACTCCATGAGAAGATACCTGGAAATGAGATTTTTTTTACTGCAGGAGATGGACAAGATTGATGTGCAACATTATACTAAGAGCTCGTTTCAGTCCAAGGTCAATGTTTCATTATGGCTCTGTGTGAATACTAGATATTTTTAATGTTCTTATTTGCTATTAAATGCTCGTTTCCTATGTGATAGAGATGGAATTAATGTTTTTATTTCACCATGTCGGAAAATTAAAAAATAAAGATATAGCAGTTTTTTAAATGCATTAAATGTATTCTTTCACTTTACTTAAATTGTTATGAGTAGCTCTCAACAGTGAGTAACAGCTGCTAAAAATACATCTAGTATAATTAAATGTACGATTCCACAGAGTATGAAAAGAAATAAAAAATGTATATATAAATAAATAAAGTAATTTCAAAGCAATGTGTTTGGAAAAACCAGGAAATAGATGTTAACTAAATAGAGTCTTAAATTTCCCAACTTAATCCAAAACAAACAAGTAATACATTTGGAGATTTAGAGGGTGTTTGTGTGTATGTGTTTGTGTGTGTGTATGTAGGTATGTCACTGGACCATTTTTGGTAGGAGAGAAAATGGATGACTCTTTCACCAGGTCCTCTGGGACACAACTGCATTAATCTATTCTTTCATCTTATAATTGTTGTCATGGTTATTCATAAAGGAAATAGAGAGACCTTTCTTTCCATTTGAACATGATGATAACTAAAATATGTTTCTAATTTTAAAAGTGCTTATGTACGTGTCTATTTAAGTGTTTGTCATAGAAATCGGGACTTTGATGAACACCAAAGCTAGGACCCAACGTCCAGTAACACACAGGGTGTACAGAGCTGATGGATGGTCTACTTTATGATTAGCCTACAAAGTCAGAACTGAGCTTCTGGCGTTTTTCCATGGTTTGTTTGGTTGATGGCCCATCACTCCCTCATCTCCTGGCTTTCCTGCTCTGCATTTTCCCCTCCACCATGGTCCTTTCTTTTGAATATTTCTGTTCTATTGTTTTTGCCATCTGCTTCCTTCCATGTCTCCTCCCTTCCCAGTAGCTCCTCTTTAAGGATTCTGATAAAGTGTGTGAATTTGGTGGCAATCATACTGGAACCTTGGCTCCTGAAATAATCTGTTCACCTAATCTCAGGAGTAATTAGGGCAAAAGCACCCCATGGGGCTGAAGGCATAAGAAATTGTTACAGTCTTAATCACCTACATTTTCTGAACTGTTTCAATATTCTGTGGAACAACCCTGTAGATAGCAAACAAAATAGTAAACGAACTCACCTGGATCAAACACATTCTCCTTGACCCTGACTTTGGATAGCATCTTCTTTAACACATGGAAATCTGCTACTAGCCATCTTGTCTTACTTCATTTCCTCACCTGATTCTTCCCATCTTTTGGGCAAGACTTCTCAGTCTGTAATAAATAAATTTTATCTTTTGCTAGACTCAGATTCTCAGAGTGTCTTCAAAAATCAGGAAACATTCAAGAAAAAAAAAGTTGATGAAAAAAATTACTCCACAGTTAACAGATAATGAGCCTTAGTTCTATACCCACCCTGAATTCAGTACCCTTATATCACTCCCTGTATTCCTGTAATAACATTGTCTCTATTTTAAAATTCATATGCCCATTTCTTGGAAACTAAAGTATAGAGAGAGGCAATGTGGGGTTCCCCAGGTTGTATAAGCAATGGGAAAACTGAGAATTAAACCCAAACTGTCTCTCTGCTAAGCCTCTGCTCTCAGACAAACCACTGTTCTTTCTTAAATGAGCTGGGCAAGTTGTGTACCATTTTCAACTTTGATGACTTTTCTCGGGCTCCCTTCCCTGTAAAGCCCTTCCTCATCTTCTCTTCCTTTCCAGGTCAAGTCCAATTAGCACCTTCTCTATCCTCTTTCATCTTTTAACATTTACCACTTGATTTTTTTTATTTTATAAAATATTCAATAATATATCTATTTATTTCTCTGCATATAAATATTCGAATAATATCTCTCTGCCTTTTCTTCTTCCTATCTGTCATCTATCTATCTATCTATCTATCTATCTATCATCTATCTATCATCTGTCATCTATCTATCTATCTATCATCTATCTATCATCTATCTATCATCTATCTATCTATCTATCTAACACTATAGTAATGTTTACCTATATTGTAATTCTGAACTAATATTTGGTGATGCCTACTAATAAATTTAAAATGGGCTTAATCTTTTAAACTTCATTTTAGTTAATATCAATCATATCTAGAATAGTATAAGGTAGTTTTCTTGAATATTAATGAGATATTTTGAAAACTTTAAGCATATGGATCTGTGTTTCATACTCAGTTGAAATAAGAGAATGCAACCCTGATTTAGATGAATTCAGGTAAGTCTATTGTCTCTTCCTCTGCCGTTTCTGAATCTTAACTAACTACGCTGTTTGGTACATCAATTGCCTATGGATTATTAAATAATAATATCAATGGATTTCTGTGGTTCTTTTATTAATATCGTAGTGTCTATATTTCTCATGTTTCAGAAGATGTCACAACTTTACAGTAACTGCTTAATCTGAAATAATGGCATTTAGGGGAAATTATGTGAGGCTGCTTTTATTGATGTTTCTCTGAGCTCTTAATAGTCCCAGAGTTGTTTTAATTATTTTCTGTGTCCTAAAGTGCTCAATGTTTTCTTAGCTACTCTTCCAGGCATTTGAGATTGAACCAATCAGTTATTAAAATGGAAACAAGCTCCTTTTGTGAATCACCCAG